>JAYEVD010000403.1:0-44170 GCA_036346405.1 Phyllostachys edulis
TATCAAGTCATGGTGATGTACAAGATTCACTAGTCATGTGACTAGCTAGTCACGGTCAAGTGACATCTCAAGACACAGCCAAACTAATGCCTTGTTTATTTGTTAAGTTCGATCCATGCACTAATTGTTTCGGTCAAACCATGTGAGTCCGAACCACACTTGATTCTTGAACCAAATATTAGGAAATCAAGTATGACTCAAAGTCGGCCGGGGCCCATTGCGTCGCGTCTTGATTGGGCGTTAAGTAGCCACCGCCATCCATTGTAAAGGAGCAGCGATGATTTTGATATTAAACACGAGAAAGCAGTTGCTTCTTCTTGATGGCGATGGCATCAATGGGGAAAATTGAGAGTTCTTGTTAATTGAGATCGTTCAACCTTTTCGCTAGGAATTGGGGCGATAGGGCTTAAGCAGTGGTCGTGAAGTCCGGTAGCGTGTGTTCTTCTGAATTAAAGAGTGTTCGTTCTTGCATTGGCAGCGGAGGATCACTACGATTCGAAGGCCACACGTGAGTATCTTGATCCTCGTCGAGAAGATCAGGCGACCCGTATCATCTTGGTATCGAGCGCGGTTGACTCGGTGAGGATTACTTATCCCTAGATTAGATTGATTTTATTTGTTGTTCTTAATACCTAGAGTCCATAAGCGAGAATTGCAACACAAAATTCCAAACCCTAGTTTTTGCATCTGTTATTTCTGTGAGTTTAGTTAGGTTTTAATTCATTAGAATTTTTGTTTAATCTGATCGTAGTGTTCTTTTGCGTCGCTTAATCTTGGCGTAAAAAATTCGGATCGCGATGCGCCATAGCGGCGTTACGCTCTGATGCAGACGGTCATTATTTCACGTTTCTCGATTGTCGATGCGCTTTCTGATGCCGTCCGAATCCATTAGAGGCGCGGTTGCTCTGAGACGCCCGATCCTTTTCCGTGGCGCTCTGAGTTCGGACAGCTCTGATGCCTGCTTGATTGATAGGCCACAAAAGTCTTTGCGGTCGCAATTTGCTCTGATGAACGAATTGTGAGCAGTCGTTTACCCCAAAAAACCTTTCAACTTTGAGACTAGTCTTTGATAATTGCTTAGGGTCGTTCATTGAATTATTTGCACTCTTTTGAAAATTAGAACTTCGTGTGAGGAACCTTAAACCCTAGTTTGACAAAAAAAAAAAAAAAAGAGAAAAAAGACAAGCCACAAGTCAAAAAAAAACCGTGGCTGTGAAGTAAAAAAAAAGAAAGAAAGAAAAAAAAAGAAAGAGAGAAAGAAAAGAAGATATTGGCCGAAACTTGGGAAAAGGATAACCTTAGTTCATAAATTTCAGATTGTGTATTTAATTTCTTTGAGCAATCTTGTGCCCTCACATTTCATATTATTGCAATTAGCTAACGTCTCTCCTAGTACTTGGTGCAATACGAGCTAGTTTTCATCTTAATTTCATATTGTATCTCACTAACTCATTCCTTTGTTTGCATTGAGTCACATTAATCTTTGCGTGTGCGTTCATATACTTCACTTAAACCTTTTGGATCAGCACTTAGGCAAAATATTCTAGCTTGGAATATTACTTAGCTTTACAACATCAAAAATTTCAGATTGCTAGAATATACACATCCATACCAAGCTCCACTAAATAATCGTTGTTGTGCAATTGTGAACACTCTTAAATTAAGCAATCATCACTTTGCTATTGTAGCTTCCACCAAGTGTAAGTTTCTTTTGGCCTTAATTCACTTGAAAAGGTAAGAACTTTACTTAGGAGAGAAAAGAGTGAGATTGAGTGTTTTCCACAAAATTCTACATATTCTTTGTCTTGCTACTAACCATGGCGGATCATGAGTATACATATCTTCCCTTCTATGGTAGCAATGATCGAGAGGAGTACCTTGAGTGGGTACAAGACATGGAGTTCGAACTTGAATCGGCAGTTCGAATCAAAAGCCAAGGAAGTGAGATTGGCCACTATGTTTTTGAGGACTATGCAGCTAGTTGGTGGCAACAACTAAGTGGGAAAGCGACTCATTACATCTTGGGTCAATTTAAAATGGGCCATGAGAAGAGAATTTGTTCCATCTTATTATGGCGAGAACTACTACTCCATGTAGAGAGCATTGTACAAGGAGGCAAAGTGGTCCATGACTACTATGTTGAGCTGAGTCATGCAATCTGCGCCGTGCCAATATCGATAGTACATATCAAGAAAAGAAATACTTCAAAGCGGGCTTGAATTTTCAAATCATTCTTTGCACTTCAAGATTAATATTTTCGTAGTCGCAAGATCTTGTGAAATATGCTATGAAAGCGGAAAAGAGACTAAAAGATATACAAGCACATTAATTAAATCTGCTTGCGACTCTTTGGTTCTTATTCATCCTTTGGTGTCACACGAGAAGATGGTCAAGCGTGGGAATTCTTCTTCGGCCAAGGAGACGAGTAGTATTGCCCCATCACAACCTGCAGTACATTAGGAGATCGTGGTTGATGGCAATTGTGCCATTGTTGGCCCACGATTAATGGAAGATAAGATGATTCAAAACCCATGTGAGGATGGGAGCCACATAGCCCAATTGGTGAGAGTGGTGAAAATTGTGAGTGTGTGATTCCACCATATGTGAGGTATGAGCATCAATTTGAGAGTGTGAGAGATACACCAAAAGAAATGAGTGAAGTAGATGATAGTAAAAGTGAGGTTATTGCTAAAATTAACGATTTAATCTCTCTTGTAGTGTTGTTTCTCACATTGTGCGAGTTGACATTAAAGAAGAGGAGCTCTATGTTCAACAACTAAGCACCGTTGGATGTAAAAACGAGGAGATAACCACGGTTGGGAAAGGGCGCTGTTGACCCATGGTTACATCATGAAGTTTTGATACCTACAACTCCTACATCAAGCGAGGAGGTCGATCAAGGTAACAGTAATGGTGTCGAATGGAATATTCATCAAGAAGAGGTAAGTAAAAGTGAGAACTCTAGTGTTCCTTTGAATATTTCACATGCTGAATTTAATGCGCTTAATTTACATAATATGGACTTGATAACTCATAAGGAAGTTCTTACTAGAGTTTCTCCTAGTGATTCTTTGTACTATATCATGTTTGATGATCCTAGAGAGCTATCTAGTGTGATTGAGAATGTTGCTAAAATTTCATGTGTAAAATCATTAGCTAGTACTTATGCCTACACATATAAGTTCAATTTGATTGGAGAATATGGTGTAGATGATATGTTTTATGTTTATCGAATATGCATTACATGTGGTAAGCTTGCCGAATTAAAATTGCTTGTTTTGGATAAACAATCTTTTGTGCCATGCCATGATCACAAAGAGATGAGTGTCACTAGTGGTGCTTGTTGTTTTAAAAGATTCCAAAAGTATACTTGTTTATCCTTTCTTGAACAATTATGTACAAATGTCGAGTAGCCAGTTGAAGCATGGAAGGCACTAAAATTTTCTCCCCATTTTTGAACAACTTGACTTGGTTTGTCCTTTTCATATCTTGTCCATGTACTTAGAAAAGTCGAGGGCGACCTTTTTCTCATGGGAGGAGAATGATGTGAATGAGAGTAATGCAATGTATATATCCTATAGTTCTTTGTTGTACTAATTATTTTACGCAAAACAACGAGAATGACACAATAATTGACTCATACATATATCACGTATATACGTTGTTCTCTTTGTTTAGTACACTTTCAAGAAATCATAATGTGCTAAACAGAAAGAGTGTGGATGACAAATATATATACCATGCATATACGTTGTATTTTTTGTCTAGCATATTTTCAGTCTATTGAAAGCCGAGGACGACTTTTCGTGAAGAAGGGGAAGATGATGAGGACATCCCTACTACGACCACGTCTTCTACCTCTCCGAGTTCTCCAAGTGTTCATCCAAGTATTCATGATATATCTACAGGTCCCATGACAAGAGCACGAGCCAAAAAAAAACTACAATAATAGGTGAACTTGTTCTTTAAAGAGCTTATCTTTGATAAGAATTTGCTACTACCTAATTCTAGTGTTTTGTGTATAATTAGGTATGAGAAAAGAACCGAGATCAAAGCCATGGAAGAGTACTAGATGGAGCTACTACTTGACCAGCAATTAAGGATTGAAGCTTCAGTCCTGTGGCTAAGGAAAGAAGAGCCACAAATTATCAAGTCATGGTGATGTACAAGATTCACTAGTCATGTGACTATCTAGTCACGGTCAAGTGACATCTCAAGACACAGCCAAACTAATGCCTTGTTTATTTGTTAAGTTCGATCCATGCACTAATTGTTTCGGTCAAGCCATGTGGAGTCCGAACCAAACTTGATTACCGAACCAAATATTAGGAAATCCAAGTATGACTCAAAGCCGGCCCAAGGCCCATTGCGTCGCGTCTTGGTTGGGCGTTAAGTAGCCGCCGCCATCCATTGTAAAGGAGCAGCGATGATTTTGATATTAAACACAGAGAAACAGATTGCTTCTTCTTGATAGCCGATGGAATCAATGGGGAAAATTGAGAGTTCTTGTTAATTGAGATCGTTCAACCTTTCCGCTGGGAATTGGGAGCGCGATAAGGTTTCGCTTGGTGGTCGTGAAATCCAGCGCGTGTGTTCTTACGAATTAAAGAGTGTTTGTTCTTGCATTGGCAACGGAGGATCACTACGATTCGAGAGGCCACACGTGAGTATCTTGATCCTACGTCGAGAAGATCGGGCGACCCCGTATCAAAAAGGCTAAACAGTGGACCGGCGAAGGGGCTCTGGCGGCAGGCTGCCGGGAGTGCCGAGGGGGCCGAAGAAGATCCGTGTCAAGGCCGCCTCGCTTGGAGCCACCACACCGAGGCAGCCATTGAGGCGAGCGACACGTCGAGGCCGCCTCGAGAGCGATAGCCTCAGTGCGGCGGTGAGCAATGGTGAGCCGAGTGGGGCGAAGTCCACATGGAGCCGCCACGCCGAGGCATAGCCATCGGTAGGCGGTCGTCGGGGCCGCCTCGGTGAGTGGTGAATAGCGGCGAGCACGTGGGGGGCGAAGTCGACGCGACAACCACGCCGAGGCTTAGCCATCAGCGGTGTGTCGAGGCCGCCCGTAGAAGCGATAGCCTCGAGGCGACGGATGAATAGCGGCGGAGCCGTGGGGGTGAAGTCGGTATGAGCCATCCGAGAAAGCAGCCATCGAGTGAGCAAGCGTCAGGCCGCCTCGCCAAGGCGATAGCCTCGAGGGAGGCGGTGAGCGGCGACGAGCCCGTGAGGGCGGGCGAAATCGAGCCGCCATGCCTGAGGCTTCACCATAGAGGTGGTGGTGTGTCGGGGCGCCGCCTCAGGCGATAGCCTCGAGGCGAGGCGATGAGCAGTGGCGAGCCCGTGGGTGTGAAGTTGATCGTGAGGCTGCCATCTTGAGGCTTGGCCATCGAGGCGAGCAGCGCGTCAGGGCCGCCTCACCGAGGTGATAGCCTCGGCGGGCGGTGAGCAGCGGCGAAGCCCGTGGGGGCGAAGTCGACGTGGAGCCGCCGCGCCGAGGCATGGGATGCGTCATGGCGGCCGTTGCTACCCTCGTTTTTTGATTTATTTTTTCGGTGTGATCGTTTGCGATGCCCTGTTGAGGGCCCGGTACCGTCTCCCCCCTCGGCCATTCCTGGGCGAGTGTGCTCGTGACTTGGAGTGGCGTGAAGGGGTTATTATTATTTTTGCCTGATTGGGCTCGTTTGAGAGCTGAAGGCGGCGAGGGGAAGCCTCGTGCAATCCCACACCTTTAGGATAGGGCTCGGGAGCCCTCTTGCTGAGCCATGAGGGGGGCGTGGCCTCGCGCCGCCCCCATACCTTGGGATGGGGCTCGGGAGCCCCTCGCTTTGGGAGGCGTGGCCTCGCACTGCCCCCATACCTTTAGGATGGGGCTCGAGGAGCCCTCTGCTTTGTTGCGGGGGAGGCGTGGCCTCGCGGTGTCCCCAAACCTTTGGGATGGGGCTCGGGAGCCCCTCGCTGTTGTGAGGGGAGGCGAAGCCTCGCGCCGCCCCCACACCTTTAGGATAAGGCTCAGGAGCTCTCTTGCTTTGTTGCGGGGAGGCGTGGCCTCGCGCCGTCCCCATACCTTTAGGATGGGGCTCTGGGAGCCCTCTTGCTGTTGGGACCGTCTTTGTGCGGGGTTAGCTTCTTGCTGTCGTCTTCGTTGAGGCGTTCATGTTTGTGGATGGTCTTGGCTTGCTACTCATTGTGGCGATGGGAAGCTTGGTTGTGGTTTGGTTTGCTCGGTTGTGGGTGTTCTTGGGAAGGCAGTGGTGCTTGGTTGAGCTTGCTTTGCTTTCTAATGTTGCCTTAGCTAGTGGTGGTGTTTTGGTTGTGTTGAACGAGAGTAAGAGTAGCTTAGCTTTGTGAATGAGGGGTTGTGATATTGGAAAATGGTTTATGTGGGGAAAACTTATGCGAGGGAGGTGCTCCGGAATGACTGGAGCTTTGTACGAATGAGCGTGATATGTGAGGTCTATTTGCCGAGGAGACTCCCTAGTCGTCGAGGCGGGGCTCAAGACGAGTGGTAGCGTTTGAAACCGATTTGAAAAATGTCTCGGCGGCGGCGCGCATGGCGGGGAGACTCCCTAGTCGTCGAGGTGGCCTCTTGAACGGCTAGGGTGCGCGTTTGTGCGCGATTTGAAAAATGTCTCTCCGCCAGGGCAATGCCCTCGCGGCGGGAGACTCCCTAGTCGTCGAGGCGGGCCTCCGGAACAACTAGGGTGCACGTCTGAGCGCGATTTGAAAAATGTGTCTCCGCCGGGGGCGCCCTCACGGCGGAGACTCTAGTCGTCGGCGGGCCTCGGAACGATTAGGGTGCGCATTTGAGCGTGGTTTGAAAAATGTCTCTGTAGGGGCGCCCTCATGGCGGGGAGGCTCCCTAAGCCGTCGAGGCGGGCCTCCGAGCAGCTAGGGTCGCGTTTTGTGATTTGAAAAATGTCGCTTTCGAGGCGATGCCCTCATGGCAGGAGACACCAAGTCGTCGGCGGGCCTCGGAGCGACTAGGGTGCGTGTTTGAGCGATTTAAAAATGTCTCTCCGAAGCAGCGCCCGTGGCGGGAGACTCCCTAGTCGTCGAGGCGGACCTCGGAGCGACTAGAACGACTAGGTGCGTTTGGCGCGATTGAAAATGTCTCTCTCGGGCGAAGCCCTACATGGCGAGAGACTCCTAGTCGTTAGAGGGCGTTGAACAGCTAGGGTGCACGTTTGGAGCGATTTGAAAAATGTCTCTCCGCCAGCGGCGCCCTCGCGGGGGATACTCCTAGTCGTCAAGCGGGCCTCGGGCAGCTAGGGTGCGCGTTGGCGCGATTTGAAAAATGTCTCTCCCAGGCGGCGCCCTCACGGCGGGAGACTCCCTAATCGTCGGCGGGCATCCGAAAAGGCTAGGGTGCCGATTGAGCGCGATTTGAAAAATGTCTCTCCGCCGGGCGCGCCTCATGGCGGGAGACTCCTAATCGTCGGCGGGCCTCGGGCAGCTAGGTGCGTGTTTGCGCGATTTCAAAATGTCTCTCGCCAAGGCGGCGCCTCATGGGGGAGACTTCTAGTCGTCGAGGCGAGCCTCGAGGCAGCTAGGGTCGCGCGTTGGCGCGATTTAAAATCTCTCTCCATGGGCCACGCCCTCGGCGGGAGACTCCCTAGTCGTCGAGGTAGGCCTCCGGAACGACTAGGGTGTGCATTTGAGCGCGACTTGAAAAATGTCTGTCCGTAGGGGCGCCCTCATGGTGGAGGCTCCCTCACCGTCGGCGAGCCTCTGAGGACGACTAGGGTCTTGGCGTTTGAGTGCGATTTGAAAAATGTCTCTCCGTAGGCGACGCCCTCATGGGGAGACTCCCTAGTCGTCGAGGCGGGCCTCGGAGGCGACTAGGTGCTTGACGGAGCGCTATTTGAAAAATGTGTCTCATGGGCGACACCCTCGCGGCGAGAGACTCCTGAGTCGTCAAGGTGGGCCTCCAGAACGACTAGAATGACTAGGGTGCGCGTTTGAGCGCGATTTGAAAAATGTCTCTCCGCCGGGCAACGCCTCCAAAGCGGAGACTCTAATCGTCGAGGAGGCGTCCGGAGCAGCTAGGGTCTGCGTTTGAGCGAGATTTCAAAATGTCTCTCCCAGATGACGCCTTCGCGGCGGGAGACTCCCTAGTCATCGAGGCGGACCTCCGGAACGACTAGAACGACTAGGTGTGCACGTTTGAGCGAGATTTGAAAAATGTCTCTGGGCGAAGCCCTGGCGGAGACTCCTAGTCGTTAAAGTGAGGCGTCCGGAATGGCTAGGGTGCACATTTGTGTGATTTGAAAAATGTCTCTCCGGGCGCGCCCTCATGGCGGAGACTCCTAATCGTCGAGGCGGCGTCAGGAAGGCTAAGTCTGCGCGTTGAGCGTGATTTGAAAAATGTCTCTCCGTCAGGGCGACGCCCTCGCGGCGGAAGACTCCCTAGTCGTCGAGGTGGGCCTCCGGAACGGCTAGGGTGCGTGTTTGAGCGCGATTTGAAAAATGTCTCTCCGCCAAGGCGACACCCTCGCGGCGGGAGACTCCCAAGTCGTCGAGGCGGGCCTCCAGAACGGCTAGGGAGCGCGTTTGAGCGCGATTTAAAAATCTCTGCTGCCGAGGCGACGCCGCTGGGGAGACTCCTAGTCGTCGGCGGGCCTCCGGAGCGACTAGGGTGCGCGTTGAGCACGACTTGAAAAATGTCTCTCCTTGAGCGTTGCCCTCATGGTGGAGGCTCCTAGCCGTCGGCGGGCCTCCGAGACGACTAGGGTCTTGGCGTTTGAGAGCGATTTGAAAATGTCTCTCCGCGAGAACCGCCCCTCATGGCGGGAGACTCCTAATCGTCGAGGCGGGCCTCGAGCGACTAGGGTGCGCGTTGAGCGCTATTTGAAAAATATCTCTCCGAGCGGCGCCCTCGCGGCGAGAGAGTCCTAGTCGTCGGCGGGCCTCGTAGCGATTAGGGCTGCGCTTGAGCGATTTGAAAATGTCTCTCCGCCGTCAGCCGGGCCTCGGAAGCGACTAGGGTCTGTGATTGAGCGCGATTTGAAAAATGTCTCTCCGCCGGGCGAGCGCCTCTGGGCGGGCCTCCGGGCGACTAGGGTGCGTGTTTGGAGCGATTTGAAAATATCACTCGGCTGAGGCGCGCCCTGGCGGGGAGACTCCTAGTCGTCGGCGGGCCTCCGGGCAGCTAGGGTCTTGCGTTTGGCGTGATTTGAAAAATGTCTCTCCGCCGGGGCGCCCTCATGGCGGGAGGCTCCCTAGCCATCGGCGGGCCTCGGAGCGACTAGGTCTTGCGTTTGGCGCGATTTGAAAAATGTCTCTCCGCAGGGGCGACGCCCTCGCGGCGGGAGGCTCCCTAGTCGTCGAGGCGGGCCTCCGAAACGACTAGGGTGCGCGTTTGAGCGCGATTTGAAAAATGTCTCTCCGCCGGGGTGACGCCCTCGCGGCGGAAGACTCCCTAGTCGTCAAGGCGGGCCTCGGAGCGACTAGGTCGCGTTTGGCGCAATTTGAAAATGTCTCCGCCGGGCGATGCCTCGGCGGGAGACTCCTAATCGTCGGCGGGCCTCCGGAGCGACTAAGTGCTCGTTTGGCGCGATTTGAAAAATGTCTCTCCGCCAGAAGCGCGCCCTCATGGCGGAGAGACTCCTAGTCGTCGAGGCGGGCCTCCGGAACGACTAGGGTGCGCGTTGTTGTTGCCACGGCGATGGGCTTATTGAGGTTGCCATCCTTGTGGGCTTGCGCTGCTCACTCCAGAGAGTGGCTAGCGTGCGCCGGGGCTCATGGCTATGTGCGCCGTCTTTGTTACCACAGTGATGGGCTTATTGATGTTGCCATCCTTGTGGGCTTCCGCTGCTCACTCCGGAGAGTGGGCTAGCGTGCGCCGGGGCTCATGGCCGTGCACAGCGTCTTTGTTGCCACTGTGATGGGCTTATTGACGTTGCCATCCTTGTGGGCTTCCGCTGCTCACTCCGGAGAGCGAGCTAGCGTCTTATTGCAGGAGCTCATGGTCGCGTCTTGTGGCGTCTTTGTTGCCACGGTGATGGGCTTATTGACGTTGCCATCCTTGTGGGCTTCCGCTGCTCACTCCGGAGAGTGGGCTAGCGTCTTGTAGGAGCTCATGGCCATCTTGTGGCGTTTTTTCCCCAAAGGGCAAAATTGGCCAAAGGGCAAAATCTGCCGAAGGGCGTAATCGTTCAAAGGGCACCGTTTTTTTTTGTTTATCGGGCCCGAAGGCCACCAGCTGAAGGGTCCTTTTTTGTTGTTGCGGTCAAAGCAGCGCCGAGCCGGAGGCGAGGCGGTGGCGTCGGCGATTCGCCTCGCGCAGTGGTCATGGCGTTAGGCGCCACAAGGCCCAACAGAGGTTGGCGCGTCTTTGAGGCCGAGGGCTTTGAGGCGGCGGCCCGGGGTGCTCCGTGCGGCGAAAGCATGGGTGCTTCGGGTGAAGGTCCTCCCCAGGCGGCTTCGGCGACGAAGGGTCCCAGGGTGCTCCGTTGTCGGGACTTTTGAGATGTCTGTTCAGCCTGTTGAAGAAAACTGCGAAGGATAGTGAAGTCGGCAGAAGGGATACTGGTTTAGCGACTTTAGTTAATCAAATGAACGGAGGAGATGGATGTTAGGAAGCGGCAAAGCTCAATCCAACGGAGGAGTTTACCATATAGCTGCTGTTAATTTACTATTTACCGTCACCTATTGTCTTTCGCGTTGCTTGTAATTCTGAACCTCATCTCTTTTACTCTTGTAATTCAGTTAAAACCACCGGTATAAGTAACTGGTTGGTTAATGGAAAAGACATTGAAAAGCAAATACTTAGTCTCATAGCTAGCTAGTAGAGATATTCTCTTCCGTAGAACAATTTCCCCATTCCCCCTCCTGCGATCTCGCGATTCAATCAGGCATTTCAGGCCAGGCATTGTTGGGGGTCTGACAAGGGTATCAAAGCCACTCGGTTCTTGGAGTGAAGATCGATTCTATAAGGGTTGGCGAGGAGGGAGGCGTAGTAAAATCCCCTTAACCGAATCGATCTGCTTTTAGAGAAGATGGTCAAGACCAGATCAAGGAGATCTTGCCGAGGCGAGGAGGAGTTCGATGTGGAGCCGGAGATCCAGATGATCAAAGGAGAACTGGCGGATTTGAGAGGAGACATCACAGAAATCAAGAACTTTTTGAAGAAGATCTGCCCGATGGATCCTTCAGTCCCAGCGACTAAGGTAATGGAACCTACACTTCATGCTACCATTTCACCTGCTATCTTGACGGATGAGAATGGTGATTGGTGAACAAAGGGGAGTAGGTGGAGTTCAGATACTGCAACACCCTGGGAGTAATATGAACCCGAAGGGACCGGGTGATGGTCATAGGGACTCCTTACCAGTTCAGTTTAATATTGAACACAATACCATGAGTCCATGTGTCACCCCCATGATTCCAAATGAGGGAAGGACAGCCACTACTCAGATACAGCAAGGGAGAGGACTAGGACTGACTTTGGGTATTTTGAACAACCCCCAGTCTGGTAACCCATATGGCATCGAATGGAATCATAACTTTTTCAATCAAAGTCAGTACAACCCGATTACAGGACAATTCATAAATAGCAGATTCCATGGGCCAAATTCAAGGGTGCAAATGATGGATACTCAGGAGCAGAATTTCCATAGAGATCCTGGAATAGTCACTAGCTATGCTGAAGCTATCATCAAGGGACCAAGATTAGAAATCCCACTGTTTTCCGGAGATGACCCAATTAATTGGTTGAAGCAATGTGAGAAGTTTTATGAGATCTCAGGAACACCATTGGAACAATGGGTGAATATAGCCTCTGGATATTTGCATGGAAGGGCGGTTAACTGGTTTAAGGGTATTGGGGTGCCATGGCAAGTACTGAATTGGAATCAATTATGTGCGATGATTAGAGATCGATTTTCAGAGATGAATGCTCATGATGCAGTGGAACAATTGCAGAACATACGGCAAGGAGCTGCAACCGTGTCCAACTACATTGACCGATTTGAGGAGTGCATGTCCCTAGTCAAGAGGGATCATCCTTACCTACCAGAGGCCTTCCTAATGGGCTGCTTTATTGGGGGTTTAAGAGGGGAGATCAAGCATGACGTTAGTGGGCAAAGACCACAAGGAATGTTGGGGGCTTATTAGTATGCAAGGATCTATGAGAAATCTGCAGCAGCAAAGAGAAACAGTGGTCAAGGAAGCTTCAATCGGAACCGATTTCCTGCGGTAGGCTACAATAACTTCAGAGCAGTGGGGCAGAAGGGACCCCAGACCAACACCCAAAAGGGGATCCTGAAACCCGAACAAAAACCCAATGAAACCGAAAAGAAGAAGTGCTACTACTGTCAAGAGCCCTAGCATTACCAACACAAGTGCAAAGTGGGTAGGACCATCCACATATTACAAGAAGAACCGGAAGAGGAATTAATGTGTGAACAAGAAGGGGAAGAGAGAATAGAAGGGACTTACAAGACAGCTCCCAGTAGCCCTAAACAAGAGGACAACCAGGAGCAACTAATGTTGTTTTCAGCTCATGTAGTTAGTGGAACTGCTGGACCGGTTACATTCTCTTTGATCACACAGATTGGAAACAAGAGAGCAGTAGCACTAGTGGACAGTGGCAGCACAAATAACTTCATGAGTTATGAACTTGCAGTGAGAAGTGGCTGCAGATTGCAAGCAACTCAAGCCAAAAGAATCACGGTTGCAGGAGGTGGTGAACTAATCACTGATACAATGGTGGCATTAACAAAATATAGAGTCCAGGGAATTGAATTTGCCAACACCTTCAAACTCATCAAGCTTAAAAGCTATGACATTATTCTAGGGGCTGACTGGATTTATGAGCACAGTCCCATTTGTCTTGATCTGAAGCAAAGAACTTTAGGAATCACTTATAATGGGAGTGAGCTGACCTTCCAAGACCATCATTCCCTAAGAAAACACCCCTAATTGGATATATGAAACTGCAGAAGATGCTTCACAAGAAGGTGATGGGATACCTGATACAAATACATGAGTTGGATTCTGGAGAAGACAAGAAAATTGAACAAGTGGATGAGAGAATTGCACAACTTCTGAAGCAATATGGGGATGTATTCCAGGAAAACCACGAGCTACCACCATCCAGGAATTGTGATCACCACATCCACTTAAAAGGTGGAGCCAGCCCACCCAACCTAAGACCTTATAGGGTGCCACACCATCAGAAGGAAGCAACGGAAGAAATCATACCGAAAATGCTAAATTCGGAGGAGATAAGAGCTAGCATTAGCCCCTATTCATCTCCGGCTGTAATGGTGAGAAAAAAATATAGGAGTTGGAGATTATGTGTGGATTACCGACAATTGAATGCACTCACTATTAGAAACAAGTTTCCAATGCCGGTGATTGAGGACCTTCTTGATGAGTTACATGGGGCCGCCGTATTCAGCAAACTCGATCTCAGACTGGGGTATCACCAAATCAGAATGGCGGAAGAAGACATCACCAAGACCGCATTCAAGACACATATGGGTCATTATGAATACACAGTGGTGCCTTTTGGTCTTACTAACGCTCCGGCCACATTTCAAGCTCTAATGAATGATATCTTTGCTGCACATTTGAGGAGATTCATATTAGTGTTCTTCAATGATATTCTAGTATATAGCAAAAGTCTGGATGAACATATAACCCATCTAAGGGAAGCCTTGGAGATCTTGAGGAATAACAAATTAACAGCCAAGATGAGTAAATGCTCTTTTGCACAAAAAAGAGTAGAATATCTGGGTCACATTATATCGGGAGATGGAGTGGCAACTAACCCAAAGAAAATCATGGATGTAGTCACATGGTTGAAACCAGATGGGGTTTCCAAGTTAAGAGGTTTCCTTGGACTGACTGGATATTACAGAAGATTCATAAAAGATTATGGGAGTATTTGTAGACCCTTACATGACATGCTCAAGAAGGATGGGTTTCAATGGGGGAAGGAACAAGATGATGCATTTGAGAGGCTCAAGCGGGTGATGACCACCAGCCCGGTACTAGCCCTACCCAACTTCTCACAACCATTCACTATAGAAGCAGATGCATGCGGTAGTGGAATTGGGGCTGTCCTTATGCAGAATGGAAAGCCCATTACATTCTTCAGCAAGTCCTTGGGAGTAAAAGCTGCGGGGTAGTCCATTTATGAGAAAGAGGCACTAGCTATCCTAGAGGCCTTAAGGAAATGGAGACATTATATATTGGGAAATCCGTTGGTTATTCGAACCGACCAGCAAAGCTTGAAGTTCATGACAACTCAGCGATTAACCGAAGGAATTCAGCATAAACTACTTCTAAAATTATTAGAGTTTGACTACAGCATTGAGTACAAGAGGGGCAAAGAGAATTCAGTAGCAGACGCTTTGTCTAGAAGAGATGCTGAAAGGGGTGATCTGGGAGAGGAATGCAATGCCATTACAAATGTGAGACCGGATTGGGTAGAGGACATAAAGAAAAGTTATTTGGGGGATTCAAAAGTATCTAAAATGCTGGAAAACTTGCAGTCCAACACAAATCAGGACCCCAGAGTGACACTAGAAGGAGGCCTAGTCAGGTTCAAACGTAAAATATATGTTGGGGAGCATCACAATATGAGGCAACAAGTGATGGACTCATTACACCAATCGGCTATTGGAGGTCACTCGGGATCTAGAGCAACCTACCACCGAATCAAGAAGATTTTCTATTGGCCAAAATTAAGAAGACAAGCTGAAAGTTATATTGCAGAATGTCCCATTTGTCAATTAAGTAAAGCTGAGCATGTTCAAATTCCTGGATTACTAGATCCTTTACCTATACCGGACATGGTATGGACACATATAACAATGGATTTCATAGAGGGGCTGCCCAAATCAAGAAACAAAGATGTTATTTTAGTAGTTGTGGATAGATTGACAAAGTATGCACACTTTTTGGGAATGTCACACCCATATTCAGTGCAGCAGGTAGCTCAACTGTTTATGGACAATGTTTTCAAACTACATGGGATGCCTACCACTATAATTACCGATCGGGACAGAATTTTCACCAGCAAGCTTTTCCAAGAAATCTTCAATGCACTCAAGGTAACATTGCGATTCAGCACCTCCTACCACCCTCAAACTGACGGCCAAACGGAACGAGTTAATCAATGCCTAGAAGCATATTTGAGGTGCATGGGATTTCAGGAACCCCGGAACTGGTTTACATGGCTTGCAATGGCCGAATGGTGGTACAATACCACCTATCACACTTCACTAAAGGTAACCCCATTTCAAGCTTTGTATGGGTATGCACCTCCACAAGTGGGTGAGCTTTCTCTACCCGGCAACTTGTCAAATGAAGCAAGAGTGACAGTGGAGGAAAAAGAAAAGATGCTGCAAGAGTTGAAGGTTAATTTACAGCAAGCACAGAACAAGATCAACCAATATGCCGATCGAAAGAGAACTGAAAGAACCTTTCAAGTGGGTGATATGGTATACTTGAAGATGCAACCATACCGCCGAAATGCTTTCGGTCTTCGAGGATCTCTCAAATTACGGGCGAAGTTCTATGGACTTTTTCGAGTGTTGGAAAAGGTGGGAAGAGTCGCATATAAGCTGCAACTTCCAGAAGCTTCAACTATCCATCCGGTCTTTCATGTCAACCAATTGAAGAAACACCTTGGACTCAATGTTGTTCCTTTAGCTAACTTACCAATGGTCAGTCCTGATGGAAGGGTCAAGACAGAACCAGTGGTTGTGTTGGATAGGAGAATTGTCCCAAGAGGAAATGATGTAATTGCTCAATAGCTGATTCAGTGGCTTAATCTCACACCAGATGACGCAACCTGGGAGGATGTACCATTCATTCAGAGGACATTTCTAGATTTTAAACCTTGAGGACAAGGTTATGCTCAAGGGAGGGGAATTGTCAGGACTTTTGAGATGTCTGTTCAGCCTGTTGAAGAAAACTGCGAAGGATAGTGAAGTCGGCGAAGGATCTTTCGTTCGCGACTTGATTAATCGATGAACGGAAGAGATGGATGTTAGGAAGCGGCAAAGCTCAATCCAACGGAGGAGTTTACTAGATAGCTGCTGTTAATTTACTATTTACCGTCACCTGTTGTCTTTCGCGTTGCTTGTAATTCTGAACATCATCTCTTTTACTCTTGTAATTCAGTTAAAACCACTGGTATAAGTAACTGGTTGGTTAATGGAAAAGACATCGAAAAGCAAATACTTAGTCTCATAGCTAGCTAGTAGAGATATTCTCTTCCGTAGATCACTTTCCCCATTCCCCCTTCTACGATCTCGCGATTCAATCAGGCATTTCAGGCCAGGCATTGTTGGGGGTCTGACATCTGTCTTGCGAAGCATGGATGCTCAGTGAAGGTCCTCCCAGTGCAGCCGGCATTTAAGGGTCCGGGGTGCTCCGTGCGGGGAAAGCATGGGTGCTCCGGGTGAAGGTCCTCCCCAGGCGGCTTCAGTGACGAAGGGAGACCCGAAGGCGGCGGCGGCGCTGGTGAGGGGTCGCGTGGGGTCTCCAAAGGTGCTGCTGGGACCTTCGAGCGGACGGAGGGGCGGCTCCGAAGGCGGCACGAAGGTGGAGGCAGATCTGGTGAGGGGTGCTTCTCCAGCCGAGGGCTTCAGCTTGGAGGAGATGTCGTCTTAGGATGCAGAGGTGGCCCGAGGGGCTCTGGGGGAGGCCCGTCTTTGTCAAGTGAGGTGGCCCGGTGAGTGGAGGCTTCGAGGGGCTCTTCGGGCATGAGGCGATGCGGCCCGAAGGCTGGCCGAAGGTGACCGAAGATGAACTGAGGGCAATGTGGGTCTTCGGGTTGAGGGTGGGGTGGTGACCGAAGGTGACTTGGGTAGCCTTCGGCTGTTGTGGTGTGGTGTCTTTAGTTAATCCTCTCATATATAGCTTTTTGTTCAGTCCTCAGACGACGGCGCCAACCTGTCAGAGCAAAAGGATAAGCAGTGGATCTGACGGGACCCTCCGTCTGTGGAGACCCTCTGTACCCTTTGTTTTGGGTGAAGGACCGAATGGAGAGGAGCCAAAACATACCATGTGTGAATAGTATTGTATATGTGTATACAAAATGGAGAGAGCGCTTTACATGCCCCATGGGGCTTTATTTATAGGGGGCAAGAAGGGACATTTACCTTCTTGCCCCCAAGGACGAGAAAAAGATAAAAGGGTATTTTGGTACATTTTTGCCAGAATATGCTATACAGACTAGATTTACATATGCACAGTGTCACCGATGGCACACTGGTATTCCTGACGATCCTAGGGTGCGGAGCACCCCCTGGTGCTCTGCTACGACACACATCCAGAGTGTCTCTTTGGAGTCATAAAGGCAAGCTGATTGGTGATGCGAGTGAAGGCTCCATGGTACTCCTCTATGGACATGTCCTGCTGCTGAAGATTGTGCAAGCTTTGCAACAAGGAGGAACGAAGTGCTCCACTAAGCTGAAGATATCGTGGCTCAAGATATTTCCATATCCCTTTGGCGGAGTGGTGATGCTCAAGGCTCATCCGAAGTGAAGGAACAACACTCAGAACTAGAGCTCCCATCACCTTAGCATCAGCCTTTTTCCAAGCCATCTTGGTGGCATCATCGACCTTTGAATCGAGAAGATCATCGTTCGGGTGATCCTCAAGGCCGATCGCCCTCACAACTCTCATGGCCGAGAAAGCCCACTCCTGTAGTTGGAGCCATCTAGCTTGATGTCGATGGCCAAGAGGAGCTATCTTTGCCATAGTAGTAGAGAACAACGGAGGAAGGCCACCACAAAGAAAGAAGATGATGGCGAAGGCCCTTGTTACAACATGAAGCGCCACGCCAAGCTTCGGCGGTCACGGGAGTGTGGGTCGAGTCGCGCAACTCGCCGGGCCTCCACTCCTGGGACGCGATGTTGCCGCCGTGTTGCCGACCTTGAATCGATTCCCCTTGAATCCGCGGGCGATGTTGTCGCAACAACGAAGACAAGGAGCGAGCGGCGGGAGACGTGGTCGCAAAGGAAGATGAAGGCGGCGGTGTCGGGAGAGGCGGCGGCTTGCAACCCCAAAGCGGCAGAGAACAAAGAGGGAAGTAGAGCTGGGAAGCTCGGCAATGAGACGAGGAGCGGTCCGCAAGCAGCGGCGGTGTCGAGGCAAGACCCGCCGAGCAAAGCGGCGGCGAGGCAGCGACACGAGCCGCATCGGACGACGGAGCAAGGAGGTAGAGCACGGGCGGCGGCCGGCTCGATGCGTGGGAGCGACGGCTTGCTCTGGCTCTGATACCATGTAAATGTGAAAAAATGTATTGATCCCCTTTCTACAGTACAACGCAAAAGATAACGGGAGAGATAAGTACGACAGGAGAGAGAGATAAGAGATAAGTACAATAGGAGAGATAAGAGAAAGATACTACTGTTAACAGAGCTAATTGACAAGTTTTGGTCATCTATTTTTTCAGGACTTCCCCAGGCTAGGCTCTGACTTCAATTCGTGAAGTCAACTCCTACTATGTTTATTGAACAATATGGATACATCTGCAAATTTCACTTCGACAAAGTCAATATGATGGAAAACAAAAGTCAAATTTAAAGTTTCCTTTCCCGCTATTATTCCCTTTTCTCTTCATTATCCCTTCTGAAACCAAATAAACCAATTGAAAAAAAAAACAAGAAGATTAATTTAAGAACATCCAATTGCACTAACTGTAGAAAATATCCGGATTTCCTTCCATGGATATAATCATTTTGCTTTTACTAAAAATGAAGGGTGAGTCAGAAGGACTAAAGGAATATTCGGGTACAACTGAAAATCCTCAGGCACATCATTTTTAATAGAAAATATTTGTTAAGAGAAACTGCAACACCTGCAAACAATGTTCAGACCTACCACTGATATTAGCAATTAAAGACAAAGATGGTTTGTATAAATATAATATTCTGAATTTCTGATAGATATGTAAAATCAATTCCCCACAGTTCCAAGCTTTTAACATTTAGAGTTTAGACAAATGCCAAAAAACTTTGTGTATTCCATCTGTGTGAACAAAAATTATGGTACGCTGCAATCTGCTAACTTCACTGTTGATGCAAAGTTTGAATGTCAACAAATTCGATCAAAGAACTGCATATGTATGTTTTGAGCTAGCAATTCTAGCTCAAATATAGCTTTTAAACTATGAGATCTGCAAAATAATACTTGACTGTCTGCAGTTGCACATTAATAAATCAGCATGCCTATTTGTATACTTAAATATTATGGCACAAAATATTTGTTTCAAAAATAGCACCTCTGCTTGAGGAGCCTTTGCCTTTCTGGCAGCAGATTTGTCAGACGAAAACTGGACCTCACCAAATAAGCTTACTGTAGCTTTGACAGATTCAAAAGGAGCCCGAGTATCGATTTCTCCAATCTCTGTCTTTTCTGAATCAGTGGAATGTGGAGGAGCTTTTGTCCCCATATTCCCATTGCTAAGTATTGTATGCAGCCTGTAACAGAAAATCATTGGACTTACATCATGTTTTTTTCAGAATAGAAAGGACGAGGTCCTTCGATTTCCATTAACGAAAACCGACTGGCTATGGAGTTGCATCATGTTGTTAACAGATATATACAAAAAGGAAGCCACTAGGTTGTGATAGCGAACAAGTGTGGTACTTATGGTTTAGCAGCTAAATACCATGCTGAGAATCATTTTTACGATATTGAAGGGTTCAATTTAAAATGAATTAACTAGGTTTCCGAATTTTTCAACCTCCACTTTGAAACAACTGAGGCCCATGTATCCCAATCGACACACTAGCTCTTTCATTACCAAAAATACCATTTCTCCCTTATCTTTAAGTCTTCTCCAACACCCTGTGCCCTCTTCTGTCCCCTCCAGCACCATTCCTAATCCCCGCATCGAATGCAATATAGTGCTCATAACATCCATTAGCCGGTAAAAGTGAGGCAATGAAAGGCAGTCGAGATAAAGATGGGGGCAAACTTTTCTCCTTGTCGAACATACAAAATTGGCCATTGCTTGCAACAAAAATGCAGAGTGTTATTTTGCCAGTACCTGACGACGGCGGCTAGAGCTAAGGCTGTGAGGGTAATCGGGGCTGCTCGACTCGATTCGAAGAGAATGCGGCGTTGTAAACTTGGGGTTCTGCGAGGCGGAGGTCGCCGGTGCTTGCCGGTTGGAGACCAACGAGATGGCCGTGCGCCAAGGCAAGGAGTGGTCGGAGAGACAATGGCGATTGGCGAGAGAGACAGCCAAGGGTGATGAATTGAGGGAGAAAGCGAGGCGACCGTGCAATTTCGACTTATAAATGTCAAATACCAATTGTAAAACCATGATTGAAAAAGAGAGATTGCAATTTCCCTGAGTCCGAGACTACAAAAACAGAAGGAAAGAGAAGCTCCGAATAAGAGTCGGACTCCAGGAAAGGAAAGAGAAGCCAGGAGAAGGAAAGAGAAGCTCCGAATAAGAGTCGGACTCTAGGAAAGGAAAGAGAAGCCAGGAGAAGGAAAGAGAAGCTCCGAATAAGAGTCGGACTCCAGGAAAGGAAAGAGAAGCCAGGAGAAGGAAAGAAGAGCTCCGAATAAGAGTCGGACTCCAGGAAAGGAAAGAGAAGCCAGGAGAAGGAAAGAAGAGCTCCGAATAAGAGTCGGACTCTAGGAAAGGAAAGAGAAGCCAGGAAAGGAAAGAGAAGCCAGGAGACTCCGAATCCGCATTGAACTCGTACGCGTCCGTGCGCGCTTCCCCTCTATGAATACAGATCAACGTGTCTCCATTCTTTCTCCTCGATGCAGCCCGTCCCTCTCCTCTCTTGTGCGTCCCCCCCGGAGACTATGGAGCGATTCCTCAAGGTAGGGTTCCGCTTCCGCCCTTCTCCGAAGGAAGCCGTCACATACTACCTACCTCGCCTGATCTATGGCGAGCCCCTGTGCATCACCGCCCGGCTCATCCACCACGTAGACTTCTACAGCTTCGAGCCCAAGGATCTCGCCAGCATGTTCGCTCCCGTGCCCAAGAGCGAGAGCGGCGACCGGTTCTTCTTCACTCTGTGCAAGCGGCAGAAAGGGAGCAGCACCAGGAGCGCGCGCGCCGCCGGCCCCGGCACCTGGGTCTCGCAGAAGACGAAGGAGATTACGAACGACACAGGCAACAAGATCGGCGAGACCAAGAGCTTCCGCTTCAAGAAGGACGGCGTGAACACCGACTGGCTCATGGAGGAGTACCGCTGCTGCCTGGAGCAAGCCGCCGTCGGCGATGCGGAGCAGGTACTTTGCAAGATGTACGTGTCTCCGAGGGCGCCTCCAGGATCCGCGGCGCGGCAAGAATCTGCCGCTGCTCTGCCTCAAGAACCAGCGCCGCCGGTGCCTACGCCCGTGCCGCGTCCAGAGCCCGTGATCGCGCACGCGCCCAAGAGGCCAGCGCCGGTTGCCGAGCCGCCGTGCCCCAAGCGGATGCGAGGTGCTGTCCCGATCCGCCCGGTGGTGCAGCCGGCTTGCGTGACGGCGTTCGCACCACCACGACCGTGCTGTCCGCCTCAGCGGCAGGCGCCCTTGCAGACTCCCTTGGTGCCACGACGCGTCATGGCGCCAGGGCCAGCGCCGCCTGCTTCGTGTCTGCCTCTTCCGTCCGTCCCGACATCTCCGGTGGTGCAAGGGTTCGTGCCTCGGCCTGCACCAGCTTGCTTGCCGGTTGCACCTCATCGCCCACTCACGGAGGCCCCGGCCGCGGCTGAAGATGACGACGGCTTCGCGAACTTCCTGGAAGGCGTCATCGAAGCAGAGGACGTGATGCCGATCGAGGAGGGCGTCACTAGTCAGGATGGTCCCGCAGCTGAAGCTGGCGACGACATGGACCAGTTTGCGAGCTCGTTGGAGGACATGCTTGATGGGACAGAGGATGGTACGCTTCCAGATGACCAGCAGAAGCCTGCAGCCGAAGCTGACGACGACATGGAGCAGTACGCTAGCTCACTGGAAGAAGAGTTGATGCTTGCTCAGACAGAAGAAGCAGCAGATGAGCAAACGGCAGAAGGTGCCGAGGGATTGGCCGCAGCGCCGCAAGCAGAGGAGCAGGTCCCCAGTGATCAGTCTGCCACCACGCTACGGGACTTCCTGACGAGGTACGCAGAGATGGAGAGCGAGGCGACAGCAGCAAACGAGCTACAGAAGGCGTTCGATGTGCTCAATGACTTGGGTGATGATCACATCGATGATGCTTTCCTCACGGTGCCCCTGAAAGACTATGGCGAACATCTCTTCTACTAGCTAGCATCTCAACGATTCTAAACTCTATGTTGTAAATCTTGTGAAGTTGAATTATACAAAATTCTTTATCTGTCCTTGTATTCATCACAGGGTGTAGTTATTTATGTATGTTCAATTTGCTTCAGAAACTTGTTCGCTCCTACCGAAATCTAGTGAAATATGCGCGCAGCTGCGGAGCTAGAAAAATTTCAATGAGAATGCAAACTTCACACAAGTCTAAAGTCATGTACAATAGGAGATAACTAATCTACTCATCACAAAAATAGCGACATTATCAAAATAGCATGCAAGCAATTATCATTGCACTAACTTAACAAAACTGGGATCAAATATGATGCAAAAGAAAGTTCAAATGATGCTTGCCTTGCTGGTAGCTTAGTTGCTCTCCCTCAGTAGCGTATAGGTCAATATCAATAGGCTCGAGAAATACCTCAAAATTCAAAATACTCAAAAATGCATGATTTTTCTACAGTAGCTAAGTCATGGTTTTAGATGAATTTAGGTGAAAAAATTATTCCTTTTGGATTTAGTATGTGAGAGTTATGATGGTTTGAATTTCAATTTGCTGGAAAATCCAATTTAAATCCAACCGGTTACTGTTCATATAATTTAATTATTTGGGTAAAATTTGCAGAACAGTAGTGGGACAAAGGATTATATGGAAAAATAAAGAATATTAATACAAGTCCAAAACAGTTGAGTTTGCTTCGATTGGAGTTTTCATGATTTAGTTATGAATTTTCTAAAGTTATCAGCATCTCCTTTTGTAAAAATAATAGTGTTAAAGGATTAATCTCCAAAATAATACTCTATGCTACAGAGACATGTTAGAAACCAATTTTAATATCTAGTTCATCAAAAATGAAAATTATCAGAAGTGGTTTCATCCATTTTGGAGTTGAGATAAATTAGTCATGCATTTTTGAAGTTATACATATTTCGCCGGAGCCTTGCCGGCATTCCTGGCCACGGCGGCGTGAGCCAATGGTATGGTTGGAATCACAATAGCTGTGCGCACCTCATGGTAGTGGCGGCGGCAGTTGAGCCAGCCTAGAACGGCGACGAGCCTAAGATGGGTGGCGGTGCTCCCACGGTGTACGTGCATGTGCAAGTTAAGCTCTGCGGTGTGCAAACAAGCGTGCGCATAAGCTAAAGTGAGGTACACTGAAGCTTACCAAGGTTAAGGAGAGGCCGGAGGAGCTAGGGGGTGGGTTGGCCACGGCAATGGCGACGGCGGCGGCAAGTCCAACGAGGAGAGAGCTCCCTGGGCAACAACACCGAGAAATGGAGGTAGAGAAGACTTCAGTGCGTGGTGTAGATGGTGTGGATGAAAGGAATCGAGGGATAGCTTACCAAGATGGCAATGGGACGGTGAATAGTGCTTTCAGCCGAAAATGGGGCTAACCCGAAATACAAATGCTCCTGTGAAGCAATCAAGCAATTAATTGAGGGGAAAACTTACTTAGACCCTAAGACACATCGTGACGCGAAAGAAATTGAGAGGAGCTCACCGGAGACGAAAATGGCCAAACGGGGTCGCTCGGTGCGCGCTCTAGAAGCTCCAATGGCACGATAGTGTCTGTGAGCTACGAGTAGAAACAAAGCCGCGCATTAGCAAAAATGGGGACGGCAAGGAATGAAGGAGCTGAGAAATCTTTCAGCAAGGATCTTACCGAAAGGATGAGCTTGAGCAAGCCTCCCTCCCCTTAGTCAACAGAGGAGAAGTGAGGAGATTGCTAGGGTTTAGGGGCTAGTTAAGGGTGACCGAAGGACGGAACAGAAACGGCGTCAAGCAGAGCAGGCTCCGGAGTGGTCAAAACGGGCGGTGCGATCACGGCGATCAGGCGGAAGGAGAACACGGCCAGGCGTGGCACGAAGCCTATGGCGTGCTAACGGGATTTAAGAAGACGACCTCGCTGTGTGGGCCCGAGCTGGCAAGGGCACAGAGCTTGGTAAAGTAGTCGGTTTAGTTAGGTGGTTAGGTCCAGTCGGTTGATGCGGTTGGGTCCGAACCCAAGGAATAGAATAGAGGGTTTGACTGGGATTTAAACTAACCTCCTACTTTGACCTGAGTGCTAAAATTAGAAATAAATTTCTTAAAAATGTGAAATAAATCACAGGGGTTCCTGGGAAGGTCTAGTGTCCATAAAAATTATTGAACCTTACTGTTCAGGTTATGATGTGTATAATTTAAATTCAAACTTAGTGTAGGTCATTAAATTGTGTTTGAATTTTCTTAGGGTTTAAACCAGTCCCAAAAATTTGGAAAAAATTATATTAATTCTTGATAATTGTTCTAGCATTTGAATAAATTATTTTTAGAAGATGAACAAGAGTTTTTGTTCTTGTTTTTCTTTTGGAGCTTATAAATGAGTTGTAGGTTTTATCTTTATTTCAGATTTTTCAAGTGCAATATATAATGCAAATGCTTGAAAATAATGATGCATGCTCATGAGATGCATAGTAATTCTGTTTATTAATCTGGGGATGTGAGCTCACAGAGGAAGGAATTGATCCGGGGATCGCCGGAGAGGAAGTGGCGGCGGTGGAGGCGGATTCGGCCGGAGCTGAAGAAGAAAGTTCGGGCGCAGCTCCTCGGTGGACCGAAGCTAAAATTGGTTAAGGGGTTAGGTCCCTGGGGTGGGGTGACATGTCGTGACGTGGACCGCGATGGCCGGAGATCGTCTACGCGGCCGTAATGGTGAGCGGCGGTTCGGGTGGTGTGGTGCGGCATTCGGAGCTGGCTCAATTTGGAGCTCGGGGAGAAAGGGCAATGGAGAATGGAAGGTGGGGAAGTGAAGAAGAGGAGCCTAGGCACTCGGTGCTTGACTTATATAGGCAAGGGGCAGAGTATTCGCAAGGAAGCCCGTGGGCACCGTGGCGACAAGCTCGGGCGGCGTGGCACGGCGCAAGGGTGCGTGGCCTGCATGCTGGTGGCATCATGGCGAGAGCGGCCTGGTGCCAGGATGGGCAAGGCATGGCGGTGGTGAAACCGCTGGCGCTCAGTCGAAATCGGGGGCAGTGATGGTGGCGTGCGCATGCACACGGGCACGTGTCCATGGCGCGGCCGGTGCTGACTTGAAGGCAGAGACGCGTGGGGAAGAAACATTGCCGGTGGAACCCACTGGTCAGCGAGACAGCGAATCTGTAAGCTTTGGCGAAATCTCAACGTTCCGATCAAAAATGAATGGCTCGGATGAAACGAGCTATTCGGACGGTCCAAAAGTTTCAATCAATCTGTACCGTCAATATCAAAATCAATGGCTCAGATGAATCGCGCTACTCAAATGGTCCGAACGGCACGTTCGATTTGGACGGTTGATTTCAGATCCAACGGTCAGGAATCGCTGAGTCCGACCCGTTTATGAAGGCGATCTGGTTCGACCATGGGGTTTTGGGCTCGAGCCCGAGGAGGAACAATGCTAGCCTTTGGCTTTTGAATTAACCGCTGAATTCTTTGCCGATTTAATTCACTAACCAAACGAAGTCCAAAATTTATGAAATATTTTGTGTAGACTACTGAGCTCGAGTAGTTTCTACAGTAAAATTTTTAGAGGCTAACACCTTACCTGAATTTTTACAAAATTCAAACAAGGTGCTGTTCCTATGTGTTTGTAATTATTTTTCTAAACAAGTTTTCATGTAGAATTTTTTGTTGAATAGTTTCTGGGATAATTAGCCCAAACAATTCTCTCATGTGAAATTTTTCTTTGTTTTATCTATTTTCTTTTTAGCACCTATTTGTTTGTAGTTCAAGTTTTGCTTTAAATCAAACACAAGATTTTTAATATATTTTTGTAAAGCTAGAATTTGATTCTCAAATTCTTTATTCAGGCAAAAAGTCTTTCAAATAAGATCTAGAAAAGCAATTGTAAATAAAATCCATCAAAAGTTTTAAAAAGTTCATATTTTATATTTTTAAAAAATAAGCCCAAATTTCGGTCATACATCTCCCAACAACCAATCCTCTCTTGAGACCATTCGGTCATCCATGTGGGCACCAGTGGTCCCACTCTTTCTCTACTGTCTGGTTCTTTGTGCCTACAACAATGTTTATTGAACAATATGGATACATATGCAAGTTTCACTGTGACAAAGTCAATATGATGGAAAACTAAAATCAAATTTAAAGTATCCTTTCCTGCTATTATTCCGTTTTCTCTTCATTATCCCTTCTGAATCCAAATAAACCAATTGAAAAAAGAAGAAGATCAATTTAAGAACATCCAATTCACTAACTGTAGGAAATATCCGGATTTCCTTTCATGGATATAATCATTTTGCTTTTACTAAAGATGAAGGGTGAGTCAGGAGGACTAGAGGAATATTCGGGTACAACTGAAAATCCCCAGGCACATCATTTTTAATAGAAAATATTTGTTAAGAGAAACTGCAACACCTGCAAAGAATGTTCAGACCTACCACTGATATTAGCAATTAAAGACAAAGATGGTTTGTATAAATATAATTTTCTGAATTTCTGATAGATATGTAAAATCAATTTCCCTCAGTTCCAAGCTTTTAACGTTTAGAGTTTAGACAAATGCCAAAAAACTTTGTGTATTCCATCTGTGTGTACAAAAAATATGGTACGCTGCAATCTGCTAACTTCACTGTTGATGCAAAGTTTGAATGTCAACAAATTCGATCAAAGAACTGCATATGTATGTTTTGAGCTAGCAATTCTAGCTCAAATATAGCTTTTAAACTATGAGATCTGCAAAATAATACTTGACTGTCTGCAGTTGCACATTAATAAATCAGCATGCCTATTTGTATACTTAAATATTATGGCACAAAATATTTGTTTCAAAAATAGCACCTCTGCTTGAGGAGCCTTTGCCTTTCTGGCAGCAGATTTGTCAGATGAAAACTGGACCTCACCAAATAAGCTTACTGCAGCTTTGACAGATTCAAAAGGAACCCGAGTATTCCCTTTGCTATGAGATCTCCAATCTCTGTCTTTTCTGAATCAGTGGAATGTGGAGGAGCTTTTGTCCCCATATTCCCTTTGCTAAGTATTGTATGCAGCCTGTAACAGAAAATCATTGGACTTACATCATGTTTTTTTCAGAATAGAAAGGACGAGGTCCTTCGATTTCCATTAACGAAAACCGACTGGCTATGGAGTTGCATCATGTTGTTAACAGATATATACAAACAATAAAATTCTTTGATTTAACAAAGGAAGCCACTAGGTTGTGATAGCAACCAGCTAAATACCATGCTGAGAATCATTTTTACGATATTGAAGGGTTCAATTTAAAATGAATTAACTAGGTTTCCGAATTTTTCAACCTCCACTTTGAAACAACTGAGGCCCATGTATCCCAATCGACACACTAGCTCTTTCATTACCAAAAATACCATTTCTCCCTTATCTTTAAGTCTTCTCCAACACCCTGTGCCCTCTTCTGTCCCTCCAGCACCATTCCTAATCCCCGCATCGAATGCAATATAGTGCTCATAACATCCATTAGCCGGTAAAAGTGAGGCAATGAAAGGCAGTGAGATAAAGATGGGGGCAAACTTTTCTCCTTGTCGAACATACAAAATTGGCCATTGCTTGCAACAAAAATGCAAAGTGTTATTTTGCCAGTACCTGACGACGGCGGCTAGAGCTAAGGCTGTGAGGGTAATCGGGGCTGCTCGACTCGATTCGAAGAGAATGCGGCGTTGTAAACTTGGGGTTCTGAGAGGCGGAGGTCGCCGGTGCTTGCCGGTTGGAGACCAACGAGATGGCCGTGCGCCAAGGCAAGGAGTGGTCGGAGAGACAATGGCGATTGGCGAGAGAGACAGCCAAGGGTGATGAATTGAGGGAGACGGGGGAGAAAGCGAGGCGACCGTGCAATTTCGACTTATAAATGTCAAATACCAATTGAAAAAGAGAGATTGCAATTTCCCTGAGTCCGAGACTACAAAAACAGAAGGAAAGAGAAGCTCCGAATAAGAGTCGGAATCTAGGAAAGGAAAGAGAAGCCAGGAGAAGGAAAGAGAAGCTCCGAATAAGAGTCGGACTCTAGGAAAGGAAAGAGAAGCCAGGAAAGGAAAGAGAAGCTCCGAATAAGAGTCGGACTCTAGGAAAGGAAAGAGAAGCCAGGAAAGGAAAGAGAAGCCAGGAGACTCCGAATCCGCATTGAACTCGTACGCGTCCGTGCGCGCTTCCCCTCTATAAATACAGATCAACGTGTCTCCATTCTTTCTCCTCGATGCAGCCCGTCCCTCTCCTCTCTTGTGCGTCATGAATTCCCCCCCGGAGACTATGGAGCGATTCCTCAAGGTAGGGTTCCGCTTCCGCCCTTCTCCGAAGGAAGCCGTCACATACTACCTACCTCGCCTGATCTATGGCGAGCCCCTGTGCATCACCGCCCGGCTCATCCACCACGTAGACTTCTACAGCTTCGAGCCCAAGGATCTCGCCAGCATGTTCGCTCCCGTGCCCAAGAGCGAGAGCGGCGACCGGTTCTTCTTCACTCTGTGCAAGCGGCAGAAAGGGAGCAGCACCAGGAGCGCGCGCACCGCCGGCCCCGGCAGCTGGGTCTCGCAGAAGACGAAGGAGATTACGAACGACACAGGCAACAAGATCGGCGAGACCAAGAGCTTCCGCTTCAAGAAGGACGGCGTGAACACCGACTGGCTCATGGAGGAGTACCGCTGCTGCCTGGAGCAAGCCGCCGTCGGCGATGCGGAGCAGGTACTTTGCAAGATGTACGTGTCTCCGAGGGCGCCTCCAGGATCCGCGGCGCGGCAAGAATCTGCCGCTGCTCTGCCTCAAGAACCAGCGCCGCCGGTGCCTACGCCCGTGCCGCGTCCAGAGCCCGTGATCGCGCACGCGCCCAAGAGGCCAGCGCCGGTTGCCGAGCCGCCGTGCCCCAAGCGGATGCGAGGTGCTGTCCCGATCCGCCCGGTGGTGCAGCCGGCTTGCGTGACGGCGTTCGCACCACCACGACCGTGCTGTCCGCCTCAGCGGCAGGCGCCCTTGCAGACTCCCTTGGTGCCACGACGCGTCATGGCGCCAGGGCCAGCGCCGCCGGTGCCTGCGCCCATGCCGCGTCCAGAGCCCGTGATCGCGCACGCACCCAAGAGGCCAGCGCCGGTTGCCGAGCCGCCGTGCCCCAAGCGGATGCGAGGTGCCGTCCCGACCCGCCCGGTGGTGCAGCCGGCTTGCGTGACGGCGTTCGCACCACCACGACCGTGCTGTCCGCCTCAGCGGCAGAAGCCCTTGCAGACTCCCTTGGTGCCACGACGCGTCATGGCGCCAGGGCCAGCGCCGCCTGCTTCGTGTCTGCCTCTTCCGTCCGTCCCGACATCTCCGGTGGTGCAAGGGTTCGTGCCACGGCCTGCACCAGCTTGCTTGCCGGTTGCACCTCATCGCCCACTCACGGAGGCCCCGGCCGCGGCTGAAGATGACGACGGCTTCGCGAACTTCCTGGAAGGCGTCATCGAAATAGAGGACGTGATGCCGATCGAGGAGGGCGTCACTAGTCAGGATGGTCCAGCAGCTGAAGCTGGCGACGACATGGAGCAGTTTGCGAGCTCGTTGGAGGACATGCTTGATGGGACAGAGGATGGTACGCTTCCAGATGACCAGCCGAAGCCTGCAGCCGAAGCTGACGACGACATGGAGCAGTACGCTAGCTCACTGGAAGAAGAGTTGATGCTTGCTCAGACAGAAGAAGCAGCAGATGAGCAAACGGCAGAAGGTGCCGAGGGATTGGCCGCAGCGCCGCAAGCAGAGGAGCAGGTCCCCAGTGATCAGTCTGCCACCACGCTACGGGACTTCCTGACGAGGTACGCAGAGATGGAGAGCGAGGCGACAGCAGCAAACGAGCTACAGAAGGCGTTCGATGTGCTCAATGACTTGGGTGATGATCACATCGATGATGCTTTCCTCACGGTGCCCCTGAAAGACTATGACGAACAGCTCTTCTACTAGCTAGCATCTCAACGATTGTAAACTCTATGCTGTAAATCTTGTGAAAGTTGAATTATTCAAAATTCTTTATATGTCATTGTATTCATCACAGGGTGTAGCTATTTATGTATGTTCAATTTGCTTCAGAAACTTGTTCGCTCCTACCGAAATCTAGTGAAATCTGCTCACAGTGGCAGAGCTAGAAAAATTTCAATGAGACTTCACATAAGTTTAAAGTCTTGTACAACTATCATCACCAAAGTCTAAGGAAAACAATTTAGCCCTAATACCTATATACTCTTTGTAGGTTTTTCAATTTTCTAGATGTGCCCTTACATACCGGCATCATCCTAGCTCGCCCTTACCGTCGAACACATGCAAGAACTGTTCTTGTGGTCGCTAGAACCTTGCAATCTTCGGGTCCAGCCCAGCCTCATTCACTAGAACGAACTGCTACTAAGACGAGCGGCAAATGCACAATACGCGTACGTTCCGATGACAGTGCAGCAAAGGGATATCCAGACCTTGGAGCCTTTCCATGTCACATTGTGACCTCTAGAAATCGTAAATCCAACAAATCAGAATGCATGGTGTGGTAACTGATAAGTACAACATATACATTGTATCATTCGAAAGCAAATCAGGACATCAATCTAATGAGCTTACTTTTGTTGTTGGGCTTTGGCAACAGACATAACCGATGGTGACGAATGGCAATGAAACGCCACTGAATTACCAGGTACAAACAGTCATCCAAAACCTCCCACAAAGAAACAGTGAAAATATACATATACGACACACAATGGCAATGAAGCTAGGCCAGCAGTACATTGCAAATAAATAGAAATATACTACACAAATGGTAGAATCCAACTGAGGTTAGTTATGATGTTGAACTCAGGTCGGGACAGCTCTTCTTCTTATGGAACATTCCTGTTATACTAGGCATCATAAAGCTCTTTCTCAATAGTGCTTTGTTGTTCCTTTGATGTCCGTCAGTCTTTTCGGTGCCTCTTGCAACAGAAGCGTTTTGCAAGGACGGAGATGCAGTTGCAGTTGACTGCGCTTCCACTGGAGGTGGAGCCTCTGCGTTTTTCTTCTGTTCCTTCTCTCGCCACCTCTTAAGTTCACTTTCTACTGCCTTCTTTGCTGCTTCTGCCATCTCAGCCCTCTTTAGCACCTCCTCTGTCGCCAATTCCATGTCCTCCATCTCCTTCCGAGCAGCTTCCAGTTTCTTGATTGCCTCACTCTCACTGGCTCTAACAGCTTCCACCTGAGCCATAGCAGCAGCAACTTTCATCTCGCTCAGCTTCTCTGACTGCTCCACCTTTCGGCTTAGAGAGACAAACTCCTCTTTCGAGATTGTGATATTTGCACCTGATTCAGACATCGAGGCACGGGCAGCATTTACATTGTCCAATAGTTGCTTGATCTGATCAAGTGCCATTGATTCAGCTGCTTTTGCTACCTCTGCTTCCTTCAAGGCGGACTGCAACTTTTGCTTGGCTTCCACTAATGCAGCACGGGCTACTTCAGCTTCATCTCTTAACTCTGCTGCAATCTTCTGCATCGCCTCAGCTTCCTGGGTAGCATTTTTTGACTCAGAAGACAGTTGCTGGAGAGCCAAAATCAGGTCATCAGAAGCTGATGTTGCTTTCGATTCTGCAGCTACTGCCGCGTCAAGCTCAGATTTGCACTTCTGAAGCTTAACATGAAGGTTTCCTACAATGGATTCAGTTTCTGCATCCTTCTGTTTGAGCTGATTGTGTTCAGCCTTTACAGCCTCTAACTCCAGCTTCAGTGATTCAACTAAACTGCTAAGAGAACTTTCCTCTTCTGCAACTTTCTGCAACATTTCTTTAGCATCATCCAGCTCTGTGCTGACAGCAGAAACAGACTCCAAATCTCGAGCTCTGGCATCTTCGATCGTGTTCTGCACAGATGCAATCTCAGAATTAGTCTCGTCTAGTTTTTCTTGGAGGCTCTTACTAGCCACAGAATCAAAATCCTTTCTCAAAGATGACAATTTCTTCTGAGTTTCTTCCAGAGCTTCTTTGTAAGTTGTCCTGGCAACATCCTTCTCAGCAAGGATCTGTAACTCTTCTTCATGTGCTTGCACCGTGGCTGCCTTAGCATGCATAAGTGACTCTTGAATCAGTACAATCTCAGTACGGAGCTGAGAAGCCTTCTCCTTGTTTGCTTCAGAAGACTGCATTGACTCTGCTTCCTGCTGGGCAGCAGATAACTTAGCATCCAATGCGGTTTCAAAATCCTTTTTCAGTTTTCTCAGCTCCTGTTTTGCTGCATCAAGATCTGTCAGAGCAACAGCATACTGTTCCCTGGCATTGTCTAGCTCATGCTTCAGAGGACCATCCTTTCCAATAACCTCACTAGAGCTGCCACCTTCAAGCTCCTTTGTTCAATCTTTGCATTTTCTGTTGCCCGAATAGCCAGTTCATTGGACTTCTTGATTGCATCAAGCTTATTTTTAGCTCCTGGGCAGCTTTTTAGCCCTCTCCAGCTCAGAGAGGGCCTGAACTCTGGTTGTCTCAGCAACACTCAGCTGTTCCTTGTATTTATTCAACTCTTTCGGGCCAAGTGTAGTTCTGTCTCCTTAGCCAACATCCTCTATGCAAACAAAATTTCAAATGTACAAAGGATCAGCATTATAATATGACATTGAAATGCAAGATGGATCCAAGTGAAGTGCAATTGATGGATAACACCATGTAGAGACTATCTCACGGTTGCAACATGTATTACATCCGTACATGAGCATTTATGAACTAGTATGGAAGCAGTAGAATAGAACCGACAAGTAATATAAGTAGCATATGATGCATCATATTCTTTCCTAATGCACAAACCAAGATACATGAGAACCCGTTGAGCTACGGCCTTATTGAGCATATTCAAGACACTGCATAATAAAAAATGTTACAATATTTGAAAATGGAGAAAGCAATGCATTGCTCATGAATGGCCATATTTCGTGTCAAAGCCATTGCCTTTGGTAAATGGTTGAGCTTGTAAATGTAACAAAATGTATTGATCCCTTTCCACTGCAGACATGGAGAGATAAGTACAACGGAGAGAGAGATAAGAGATAAGTACAATGGGAGAGATAAGAGAGATAAGAGAGAGATACTACTCTTAACACCCCTCCCTCAAACTCAAGGTGGATCTGACACATTGAGTTTGAAAACATGATGTCTATGTTGTTCTCTAGTTTGAGCCTTCATGATGAAGTCTGCCACTTGAAGCTCCAAAGGAACATATTGGAAACAAATAGTTGATTGTTGGCAATGAAAACGTGAAGCATCCACACTAATATGCTTGGTTAGCTCATGCTTGACAGGATCATTTGCAATTTGAATAGCAGCGATACTGTCACAAAGAATGAATGTGGGTCCATCACACGGAACACCAAGATCAGCCAAAAGCCATCGAAGCCACACAATCTCTCGAGGTGGTAGTGGCAAGAGCTCAAACTCACTCAGCCACTGAATGGGACATCGCAACTGCTTCTTGGTCTTCTGCAATGAGAGAGGTGTCAAGAAAGACAATATCCAAAGGATCGAGTGATACCAACGGGATCACCGCCTGTGGAGTCGGAGTAAGCATGAAGCAGAAGCTGATTAGAGTGAGCATAGAACAAACATCGAGATGCTGTCCCCCTCAGTACCCAAGTACACGAAGTAAGTGACTATAATGGACTGAGGTAGGATTATTGACAAACTGACTGAGAACATGTACTGCATGAGCAATATTAGGCCTAGTCACAGTGAGATACACAAGGCTGCGTACAACATGCCTGTAGCGAGAGGGATCCTCAAGGGGGGTGCCATCAGTAGGACGCAGCTGCGAATGGAGTTCCATAGGTGTAGCAGCAGTGCATGTATCAGTAAGACCTGAGCGAGAGATCAAATACTGATTGTACCGATGCTGAGAGATATAGTAGCCATCATCAGTATGATCAACCTCAATTCCCAAAAAGTAACTAAGGGACCCTAGATCTGACATCTTGAACTTCTCACTTAATTTTTGCTTAACAAAGGTAATGTATTCTGAATCATCTCCAGTAATCAACATGTCATCCACATAGAGCGTATAATGTACGCCACACTTAGTGGTGTGATGAAGAGTGCAAGGTCATGTTCACTAGAGAGAAACCAAAGAACTCAAACCACATAGCTAAACCGCCAAACCTGCACGAGGGCTTGCTTGAACCCATAGAGAGCCTTGCGAAGGTGACATACATGCCAGATGGAACCTCAACACATAGAGGTGGTTCCATGTAAACTTCTTCATGTAGATCACCATGAAGGAAGGCATTCTTAACATCCATGTGAGAAATTTTCCATGACCGAACAGCAGCTACAGCAGTCAAAATGTGAACTGTCGTCATGTGAGCAACTGGAGCAAAAGTCTCATCATAATCTCAACCATGAGCCTACTGAAAACCTCTAGCAACAAGTAGAGCCTTATAGCGTTCCACAGAACCATCCGACTTGGATTTTACCTTGTACACCCATTTGCATGTGATAGGGACTGACTGAGGGGGTAGTGGCACCAAATCCCATGTACCAGTACCCTCTAGAGCTTCAAGCTCATCAGACATAGCTAGCTGCCATTCAGGTAGTAGAACTGCCTCCTGATAAGTACTAGGCTCATGAGCTGCTCCTGCACAAAAACCATATCTGTCTAGAATCTTAATGGAAGAACGGTCACGAAGAGCATACCTCGACGTCTGAGAGGAGTCGTCAGTGCAGGGATCATTAGTAATTGCCGGAGGAGCAGAAGTCGAAGGAATAGGAAGCTCGGAATCAGATGAAATTCTGGGACAACGACTATAATGGAAAGGAAGTGTATCTGAAGGTAGAGCTGGTGAGGGAGAGGAAGGAACCTGTGAAGGTGGCTCTGGTGACAGAGATGATCATGGCAGATCCTGTGAATGTGACTCTGGTGACAGAGATGATGATGGCAGCGCCCCCACCCCTCCTATCATCGTGGAGGGGTCCGGAGGGGCCGAAGGGGCCCTGAAGGGGTCTGAAGGCCCCGGAGGGTCCAAAGGCGCCGAAGGGGCCCCGAAGGGGTCCAAAGTCCCGAAGGCGCCTGAATGGTGCCGAAGGGGCTCCAAAGGGGCCGAAGCACTGCGACCCTTGGAGCGTCTAAGGCACTTCGGGCCGGGGGCATCTCGTATCCTCCGGAGAACCACAAGATCGCGGACTGGCGCACTGAGCAAATGGATCAGATTTAGAGGATCCACCATGTGCCAAGGCTACACATAGGTAGGAAAAGCCCTACAGCCCTCGCCGGTATAGGGGCATATGAGGAGCAGAATTGTAATCTCATGTACCTAGTAGAAAAGGCTATAAATAACCACTTCCCCATGTAACAAGGCAGTAGTTCATTTTCTTGGGCAATCAATACATATTCATTTCGCCAACAGCCCCTCTTCGAGGACCCTCACACCTTCAGGACATTGAGGGTCCCCCTCTTTTCATCGCCTAGTCTTTCTTGCTACAACAGCTGGCGCCCTGTGGGACCGCAGAAAGCTACGAAACTCGACCAAGCACCAAAGATGACCTCACAGAAGAGGGTCAAGCCCAAGGTATCAAGACTATATAAACAATGCCCCGAGCACCCCGAGGGCCAAGCGAGCAAAACCCTACGGCAATGGCCAGCCCCACACCTGTGCTACTAAGAGGCAAACGATGGGGATATTATGGAAGCGACACCCAAACGGTCAGTGGCACCCTTCTCGGCGAACCGCTAAGCAGTCTGCCGCCCGGTGGCGAGGCGAACCAAGGGTCATACGGCCCTCCAACGGAATCGCGGACTACGAGAAATGGCGACCTCCGACGTCCACTCAGGACCGCCGCCACGCCAAAGCATTCCCAATCACCAAGCGAGGTCGCTTCTTCACCAAATTTCACGCCTCAAGGAGACCCTAACTCCCCATTGCTGCTATCGAGACGCCTGCACACACAAGGCTTCAAAATACCAGAGGTCATGCCCTTCGAGGATGTACCGACCTTCCTGAATTCCTCCGGTGTACGAGACGGCTATCGAGGCTACGGAGGAGACGACACCACAAAGGCAAAGAGCGCCACCTCGCCTCGTGGGCGTGGGCGCTAACATGGTTCTTCACCACCCCCTCGATATATGCCCGAGCAGCCTACGAGATCTCATTCGCAACAATTTCCAAGGAAACCACACAGAGCCAAAGGACGCGGGCACATGTTCGCCATAAAACAGTTCCCTATGATCCTCCGCAGCCTTCTTCAAGAAGTTCGCAGAGGTAAATGTCAAGTAAAGGGCGGTCAACGAAAAACGAAACCACCATCATAAACGCAGCCACGTGCGGGCTCCAGAAAGGCCCCTTGTCAGAGAAGCTAGCTCGCAAACCTACTCGCACAGTGACAGAGCTCTTTGACAAGATGGAGGAATACGCTCGAGCCGAGGAAGATAGTACTTGAGAGGCGCTGCCCCCGCCCAAGATCCCCTTGAAAACACCATTCGCGAAGAAGCACCCGCCAGATCCGGCCGGCACCCGCCAAGCCTGACCAACGATCACCCAAGAAAGGGTTAAATGTCTACCACGAGACGGTGGCCCATCGGAGGGAAGGTGGGGCCATGGAGGTCGGATACGCGCAAGCGCAGCAAAACGGAGGATCTACGCCGACGGCCGCGCCGGCATGGGAGGCCTCTCGTCATTTTGTGATCTTCACGACGAAGGGTCGCACATAACCGCTGAGTGTCGTACCATTGCGGCTATGCGAGACTACGTGAACCGCAACCGACAGCCCGCCGAGCATGATGACAGAAAGCGGGCCGATACCAACCGCCCGCCCCCACCACAGAGACACCGTGATACAAGGAGGTTCTGCGACCGCCAAAGAAAGAATCATAAATATGATCACCGGGTTCTCGCTGGCATGCCCTCAAAGACAAATACACAGACGCCCAAAGAAGTCCACCACCTTACAACATACCTTGTGTCCAGCCCACCTCGTTACGCCAAGATACCAATCTCTTTCGGCCCCGAGGATGCCCGGGGTATATATTTCCCACACCAAGACCCCCTCGTCATCTCCGCCAACATAGCAGATTTCGAGGTCGACGCGCCCTCGCCGACGGAGGGAGCTCAACGGACTTCCTGCTCGCAAACGCCGAGAAGATGATAATCCTCTAGATCGCTTTTCACCCCGCATACCCATAGACCTAGCCATTACATTCAATGATGACTTCAAGATCGCGAATCGAGATCGCCACATTTGACGTTGTTCAAATGTCCTACCAATACAACGCCATCCCTACCGCCACGCCAATACCTTCAGGCCATAGCCCACCACACCATTCAGGCATGAAATCCCCGCCGAGGGCATAGTCACTAAGGGGTCCAAGACCTCGCAAGGCACATCGAGCTAGAAGCCCTCTCACCAGCCCGATGTGTCCACATTGTAGGCCGACCGTATGACCAAACAAGCCACCATCAAGAAACGGGCACCGGCCAAAGCCACAAGGATTACCGAGAGTCCCCTGTTGCGACTCTCCAGAGAGGACAAGGCCCTCGAGCGAGCTCCCACGGAGGAACACGACGCCATCCTCGCGGTGCTCCGCAGCAACGCAGACGTCTTCGCCTGGGGTCCGAAGGACATCCCCGAGGTGGCACGGGGAACAATCGAGCATCGCCTGTCCATCCGAAGCAACGCATCACCCAAGAAGCAGAAATTATGGCGCATGTCAGCAGACCGGTTGCAAGCGGCGAAGAAAGAAATTGCCAAGCTGCTGAAGGCGGGGGTCATTCGGGAGATTAAACATACGGAGTGGCTAGCCAACCCCGTCATTGTGCAAAAAGAAACTAGCAAATGGCACATGTGCGTCGATTTCACCGACCTCAACAGGGCATGCTCCAAGGACGATTTTCCGCTACCCCACATTGATCAACTAGTGGACGCCACTTCGGGCTGTGAGCTGATAAGCTTCCTAGATGCCCACTCCGGGTAACATCAAATACTCATGGCCAAAGAAGACGAACCGAAGACCACATTCATCACCCCCATAGGCATATATTGCTACACCCGCATGCCCTTCGGCCTCAAGAACGCAGGTGCGACCTTCACCCGCCGCCGCTGGCTAAGGTTCTAGCAGCTAACTCTACCGCAACGTAGAAGCATACGTGGATGACATAGTGGTGAAGAGCAGTGTTCGCAGCACCCACACTAAGGACCCGCTAGAAACCTTCGCAAGCTCGCGAAAGCAGAGTGAGTCAAGCTCAACCCCGAGAAGTGCGCCGAGTCAAGCAGGCAAGCCCTAGGGTTCCTCATATCCGAGAGGTATCAAGGCCAACCCCAAAAGATTAGAGCCATCCAGAAATAAAACCCCTCACAAAGGTTCCGCGAGGTGCAAAAGTCGATTGACGCCTCATGCTCTTAGCCGATTTCATTCCGCTCGACTGAAAAGGCCATGCCCTTCTTCAAGATGCTCCGAGGACAAAGTCGTTCGGCGGATGAAAGCGCATGCCAAGGCATTCCAAGACCTCAAGTAATATCTCACCCAACTACTAAGCCTCACACCAAATTTAAAGCAAGGAGCAGACTTCCTACTATACTCGCCGCTCTTTCCTCGGTGAGCGCAGCCTCGCCCAAGAAAGCAATGGCCAAGACCAAGATAATTATGTCTCTAAGCTCCGCAGAGGGCCAAAATCGGATAGACATAACTCGGTGTCGGGTTTATGCCCTACTCATGACCTCACGCAAGCTCCAAGACTACTTGGCGATTTATCATGGTCCCGACGCTCACTACCGGGCATTGTCGCTATTTTAACAAAGACGCTTTATTTAATAGGGAAATAGCAATGAAATGTGAAGAATCTAGACCTACCATTATGTGTTAATGGGTTTTGGTGATTAATGACAAATCTAATTGTGAGACTAACACTTTCATTGATATACATATTGTGTAGTCTTATTTGGATATAAAGGTAATAATCATGAAGGTATGCATGTGATTAATGACAAATCCAATTCATTGGATAAACAAAAGGAAAATCCAAACAGTATGCATTCATAATGATGAATTTATTTGTGAGACTAACATTTCTATTTGTTATATCATGTTTAGTCTCGCTTGGATATAAAGATCAAAAGAGGTATGCATTCTACTTTGTATTCATATATCTTGTTGCATTCCTGATCCAAAATATAGGTTGAACTCCACCAAAAGTCTAACTTGAATATGTGCATATGTTTCCATTACACATTTGTGTATGCACACATTTAGGGGAGCTCAATCTATGTTTTGTGGTTTCATTAGTATTGATCCATATTTCCTTGTCCATATATAATTGGGATCTTTACTTTGAAACATGTCCTTGAATATATTTAACTTGCATAGTTAATTTATTCATATGAGTATATGAGACTTGTGTAGTTCATATATTCTTGAATGTATTTAACTTGTGTAGTTAATATATTCATATGAGTATATATATAACTTGTGTAGTTCAGATATACTCATATCCTTGAATATATTTAACTTGTGTAGTTAATATATTCATGTGAGTATATATAACTTGTGTAGTTTATATATGCTCATATTCTTGAATATATATAACTTATGTAGTTAGTATATTCAAGTGTGTATATATGACTTGTGTAGTCTATATACACTTATATGTGAGTATAACATAACTTGTGTAGTTTATGTGTGCTCACATATTCTTGAATATGTTTAACTCTATGTAGTTAATCTATTCATAAGAGTGTATAAGACTTGTGTAGTCTATATATACTTATATGTGAGTAGAACATAACTTGTGTAGTTCATGTGTACTCACATATCTTTGAATATGTTTAACTTGTGTAGTTAATATATTCATATGAGTATATGAGACTTATGTAGTTAATATATGCTCATGTATTCTTGAGTTAATACGACTTGTGTAGTTCAGATACACTCATGTTGAGTATATATAACTTATGTAGTGCTTATATACTCATACCAAACTCTATTCAATTATTTGTTATTGAAGTGGTTATCATCAATTACCAATGAGGGAAAGATTGTGGTATCTTGTCCCGCCATTATGAGTTAATGGTATGTTGTGGTAATTAATGATAATCATATTGTGGAACTAACATTTTCCATGAGTTGGATGAATAGGTTATGTTCCAGTGGTTGATGACTTGGGATGACATCATGTGTTGATAGTCATCAAGTCAAGAAGAGATGATCATGTGTTGATCATCAAGTCAAGTGAAGACCCATCATGAGTTGATGGATATCAAGCTTAAGAGTGCATCATGAGTTGATGCATATCAAGACTTCTGGATGGAAGATGTCATCATGTGTTGATGAGCATCAAGTCAAGATCCCGAAGTAAAGCTTCATCATGTGTTGATGAAGGTCAATAAGGATGCATCATGAGTTGATGCATATCAAGTCAAGAACCCGGAGTTGAAGCAAGGATGTGCGCCATCAAGCTTCAAGTGTTTGCGCAAGGCAAAGGTATGACTAGCTAGGGCTAAGGATGTGCTCCTAGTCTTTACCGGCCTTGGTGTTTGGTTGATGACCGGATTGCTAGTATAGGTTGCCGTACTATTAAGAGGGTCTTTGACTAGTAGCTTGAGTTTGTCATGTGTTGATAGCTCATTGTGTTTGCTCTAGCTCACTTTAACATGTTGCCAATATTTGTGAATGTGTTTTACAAATAGTTGTGGCTCATGGTTAATCCTTGTAGCATGTGACTTAAGTTTATGAACGCGCTTTTGCAAATGGTGTAAGTCCATGTACCTTATTCCTTGTGGTGTGATTCTAAAAGTGTGCAAATGTGTTTTGCAACTTGTTGAGAATCTCACTTGAATCCTTGTTTGTATCAAGGTCAATTTCGCAAATGTGTTTTGCAAATTGAGTTGAAGCGAAGTGCAATTGGTGGATGATTCTAAAAGTATGCAAATGTGTTTTGCAACTTGTTGAGAATCTTACCTTTGAACCCTTGTTTGCATTACGCATCAAATTGGCAAATGTGTTTTGCAATTTGAGTTGAAGCTAATGCAATGTGGTTTTCGTGAAAATCTGATGAACCGACGTGTTATGAGCTAAGATGACGGATGCGGTCATACCTCAAGCATGTAACGGTAAGATTTACCGCGAATCGCGGAGCATGCGTTGCTCGTTGAGGAGCGGTAGTACCGGCAGTATCGAAGCGCATTTACACCACAATTGCCGTTCGATTATTTGTTGGCGGTTCAAGTTTTCCAGAAGATGCATTTGTTGCATATCTTTGTTTTGAGAAAACCTTGAGCGATGACGATCACAGTGTTTTAATGATACGATCGCTACCGCATGGTTCAACCGCTTTTTTGTGGCGGTTGTAAATTTCCGCATGTGTGTTCGTGGGACTTAGCCGATTTGGCGCCTTTGTGGAGCGGCACGACCGCAGTGTTTGTGCGGTTGTACTGTTTAGTGCTAAGACGACCGGACTTTGGTTGGCTATTGCTCCGATTGGTGACCAACTGCTAGTTTTATAGCCGCGAGGAGGCATGCACGACCGCCCCATAACGGGGCCGTTCGATTTCCTAACTTTTTTCAAAGAGACTTTGTCCCAACGTTAGTTGTGTGTGTGGGCTATAAACACCCACCTTGGCCGTAAGTGAGGGCAAGCAACGGTGCCCCTTTGAGTTCTATTGAGCTAGTGCAAGCCTCTCATACTCTTTTGTGCATGTGTTGCACTTAGCGAGGTTAGAGAGCAAACCCTAAGTGCATGTGTTGCCTTAGGTTGTGGATTTCAGATCCATAGAGCTTTGACACTTGATTGGTTCAAGTGAGAGTTAGAGTCTTGTTACTCTTGGTGTTTGCTGACACCCAGACTGCGTGAGGCGTCGTGCATGGCACGGTGAGCTTCTCAAAGAAGATTGTGAGAAGACCAAGTGCTTTAGAGTGGCGTGGTGCTCGCCATCTCCGGAGCGGAGGAAAGAGCAACCCTGTGAGCGAGGTGTTTGATCCTGAGGAAGGCTTAATTCGTGAGCCGCCCAATTAGTTTGGGTTTCTCAACGTGGATTAGGGAGACCCAAGAAGTCTCCGATTCACCACCAGAAAACATAACCGTGTCCATTGTGGTTTGCATCCTTATGCCTTACTATTGCATTTACATTCATTGTGTATGATTGCAATTGTTCGTTGTGCTATTCGCCCTTGCTAGAATTGATTAGCTTACAAGTCATATGCTTAATTGATATACTTATTAATAGACTTGTATTGTTGGTGCACTTAGGGAACCTAGTTGATTTAGGTTTTAATTGTGCAAAACCGTATTTGTATTAGCTTCCGCAGATTAGAAATCGGTTTTAGAGCCTAAAGGAATTTAAAACGCCTTATTCACCTCTAGTCGGCCACTCGATCTTATACAAATGGCGCCCTTCGACATCACATTCATTGTGCATGTACCATCAAATCATAAGCACTAGCAGCATTTCAGAGTCGAGCGGACGCCACACAATCAAGGCCCAGAGCTACCAAAGTCGAGGCATCGTGACGATGTACACCGACGGATCTTGGCGCTAATGGCCATCTTGGTCGCCCCGGACGGACGCCGCAGGTCCCACGCCGCCCGCCTCGACTTCCCAACAACAAATAATGCATCGGAGTACGAGGCATCGCTATTAGGCCTCCGCAGCAAGAACACTAGGAGCAAAGAGGATAATCATCAAAAGCGACTCCGCCTTTGTGCGGGCCACTTGACGATCATTCACCGCGAAGAGACTTCGAATGGCTACATTCGTCAGAAAGTGACAAAGACGTCAAGATTTCCACGGAGATCACCATCCAAGCAACACCCTGGCAACAACGGTCGGCATAAGCCGCCAGTGGCTACCGCCAATGCCCCCACCGTGATGTCTTCTACGAGATACTAACCACACCCCTGGCCGCACAAGGGTCAAGTACCAAACACAAGGGGTTGCGCCTAGCACCAGTGGTCATACCAAGAACAAGGGGTTGCGCGCCTGCTACTTATGTCCGAGCCCGACGGTGAAGCATCATCGCCGATACTGCAGCGCATAAACCCGAAGACCCCACCGAAGCAAGGCACCTCCGACATAGGGCCAAAAATTACCACATCATTTGCTGGGAACTCACAAGGGGGCATCGCGCTTCTTCCTACTTGCTCGCCCCGAGAGAGGGCCACCACTCGGCGACATCCACAAGGGCCTTCGCATGCACACCAAGTGCCCTGGGACCTCGTGGGAAAGCCTTCCGCCAAGGCTTTTATCGCCAACCGTGACTCGAGACGCACAAGACTCGTTTCAACGCTGCTGTGGGTGCTAAAGGGACCACCAAGACACAAAAGCAACCCCGCCCCCGCTTACACCCCTACCTCCCTGTCGCCCTTTGCACGCCGTGGGTTTGATGTCATCGACCATACCCAATGGCTAAGGGTAGCCTCGCTCGCTGCTCATCGCCATCGAATATTTCTCCAGATGGGTCGGGCCGAGCCACCACCAAAATCACGGCCAAGCAAAGACAAAGGGTTCATGTGGAAAGCATAATTTGCCGATATGGCGATCACGCGACATCGCCACCGACGACACCCGCCGACTTCGGCATGCTTGAGCATTTTGCCAAACTTGGGCATCACAAGATGCTTCACATCCGTCGGACACCCCAAGTCCAATCTGGGCATCAAGCGGACCAACAAAGAACCTACTAGAAGGCTTGAAGAAGCACCTTGTGGACTTCCAAAGGGACTCGCCCGAGGAGCTCCATAAAGCCCTATGGGCACTCGCGACATCGCCAACGAGGGCTACGGCTTTTCTCCGCTCAAGCTCCTTCTTCTACGACGGCCATGACCCCGGAGTTCACGACCAAGTCTCTTCGAAAGCAACATCCGGAAGTCGGGTTTCTGCAGAAGGGAGACCGCCGACCTCCTCGAAGAGCACCGCATAAAGCTATAGCAACTATGTCCAAGTACATCAAGGCGTGCACATGAGCATACAACCGAAGAGTCAAGATTCGCCTCCTAGC
>JAYEVD010000133.1:0-35000 GCA_036346405.1 Phyllostachys edulis
TGGTGAAGACATGTGGTGCGCTAGTGACTTGGTCCCGTTACTAGCGAGGACGGTTCGGTGGCATCCGGACGCTGCGGAGAAGGTTGCGGAAGTCATTGGGATCACATGGATGATGACGAACATGGAAGATGCTTGAGGCGAAGGAATCGCCAAAGGTCGATAGAGGGGCATTTTGGGAAATTGCCCCTACACGTAAAAAGTGAGTGCGTGGTGGTGTGCGAAACCACCTTCTTCACCTTGGCTAAATTGTCAGGGGCGGTGCATAGAGAAGCGGTTTAGGTCAGCGAAGATGAAGACGGCGCTTTGAGATGCGTGCGTGTGTTAACCTTGTTTGTGTGTGGGCTTAACGGGTGCCCTAATGGAATATTCTCTAGATGCTAGCCTCCACTATAAATAGGGCTAAGTGCTGGTTGCACTTGAGACCTTTTTGGCCATTTGATAACCCTATTTTGTGTTTTAGGGTTTTGGGGAGAAAGGAGGAGAGCTAGGGTTTCTAGGGTTTGGATTGATTTGAGTGCTCATGTGTTGAGTTTTGTCCTCCATAGTGGAGTGGCTGTAAACCAATATCGATCACAAATCAATCTATGCAAGACTCCTCAAAGATGAGTCTCTATTTGTTCTTGCTTTCTATTTGGTGATTTTGGGTCTTTCTTTGATCCGCGAGTTTTCTATTGGTTTCTTCTTTTGATCTTGCTTGCTGTAACATGTGGGAACCTATCTAGGATCATCTAGATCATCAATCAACCACGAGCAAGCTTTTGGATCTAAGTTTTGTTTTTGCCCCGTTTTTGTGAAAGAAAGGGTGATTTTAGGGAGTTTTGCTTTTGAGGGCCTTTGGTTTGATTCTTCCTGTGATTGAGGATGCTAGGACGTATAGGAAACCATCCTTAGCCAACTTGGATTGTTTCCTCCCACGAAATCATCTCAATCACCGTTTTCGTATTTGGCTCGGTTTTAAAGCAACCTTCACTAAAATGGATAAAGGTCGAAACTTTGGCAATGATCTTCATGATCGTTGATTGGAATAGGTTTCTGACATCCTAAGGAAGGTATGTTTCAAGTTTCGTGAAGTTTGGAGTCACGAATCAAAAGTTAGACCTTTTTGTGTTTTGAAACTTCGGGCTGATTTCACTGTTCATTGGCCTGGAGGTCAGACCGCCATGTCTTTGGAGGTCAGACCGCCCATTGAGAGGTTAGACCGCCATGTATTTGGAGGTCGATCGCCCATTGAGAGGTCGACCGCCAACTACATGGAGGTCAAACCTTAACTCATTTGAGTTCTAATTTTTGAGATTTTGGTCTATTTACTTCGAGGTTTTGATTGGATTCAATTCAAGTTTTCCACTGTGCTTGTACTTTGATCTTCATAGCTTCCATAGCTATTGGAGTGAAAATGTGTTGAATCCGATCTAGGAGAAAAAGTGATCGTGCTCCTATTCACCCCCCTCTAGTTGCTTTTTCGGTCCAACAATAAACGAGAGCGATAAAAATCTAATCTTTTGAGAACCTCCCTAGGAACCTCAAAAAAGGATAACATGAACATTGATAGACTACTAAGCACTGAGTTAATAAGTACAAATCATCCACCAACGAACATATTTTTTTCTTTCCAATTGCTAAGCTTCTTTTCAACTCTATCCTCAACCCCTTTCCAATCACAATTCCTTAGGTTTCTGAAATGAATCGGAATGTCTAAGTATCTGAAAGGAAAGACACCTACTTCACAACCAAATAACTGAGTATACTGAGATTCAACCTCGTTTGCAGTATCAAAACAAAAAATCTCGCTCTTGTGGAAATTAATCTTTAAAGATGATAATTGTTCAAATACACATAGAATGAGCTTGAGATTTTTTGCTTGTTCTAAATCATTATTTAAGAAGAGAATGGTGTCATCAGCATATCGTAATATAGGCAACCCATCATCAATCAAATGGGGAACTACTCCCAATAAAAGACCTTCTTCTTCAGCTCTAGAAATAAAAACGGCAAGCATGTCCACAACTATATTGAAAAGAATTGGGGACATAGGATCACCTTGCCTAAAACCCTTCTGAGTTTGAAAAAAGGATCCAAGATCATCATTGACTTTTATTCCAACACTCCCCTAAGCGAAACTTTCCACCCAATCACACCACTTAGGTGAAAAGCCTTTCATTCTCAAAGTTTGAAGTAAAAAGGCCATTTGACTTTGTCATAAGCTTTCTCAAAGTCGATCTTGAGCACTATTCCATCCAATTTTTGTTTATATAACTCATAGATTGTTTTATGGGATAACAACTCCATCAAGAATAAATCTCCACGCATGAGCGCCGATCGGGAATGATCGACAACATTTTGAGCTACACCAATAATTCTATTAGAAGCAACTTTAGTAAAAACTTTAAAACTTACATTTAGAAGACAAATAGGTCTATATTGTTGTATTTGCTTAGCCTCCATTTTTTGGGAAGCAATGTAATGATCCCAAAATTCAAGCTAAAAAGAGGCATTGAACAAGTATGAAATTCATGAAACATAGTCATCATGTCATTTTTAATGACTTCCCAAAACACCTAGTAGAACTCAGCTGGGAAGCCATCTGGTCCAGGTGCTTTGTTATGCTCCATTTGAAAGATAGCTTCTTTCACCTCCTTCTCCGTGAAAGGTTCTATTAATAATTTGTTTTCAGCATCCGAAACATGAGGTAAATCATTCCTAAAAGAATCAATCATGGATAAATGATTAACTTCAAATGGTCCAAACAGACCTTTATAATAGTTGGTGATATACTTTTTTAATTGTACATCACTCCGAATTATCCCCTCCTCTTGTTCGAGCTTAAAAATTATTTGCATTCTATGCTTACCATTCGTAATCAAATGATAATAACGTGTATTTCTATCTCCCTCCAAAAGAAATTTCGCTTTGAACCTTTGGTACCATTTAATTTCTTCTTCTCTTAACAGTTGTGCTAATCTCTCATTAGCAAATTTTTTAAGAGAAATGTCTTCATCAGACAATCTCAAAAGCTCAGCTTTTTTTTTATCAAGCTTATCAATGATCAAATTGAGTTCTAGTTTTTCTTTTTTATAGGTCCCACTGCAATTTTTAGCCCAACCTCAAAGATATTGTCTAAGAGATCTATCCTTATATTGTCAAATTTGTAAGACAGACTGACCTCTAAGCTCTAAACCCTTTCCTACACAACCATCCTAATTCAAATTTAAATAAAGGCTGACTCCCTCTATAAGAGGCCACTCTCGTATTCAAAAGCAACTGAGTGTGATCAGACAACGACCTTTCAAGAGAATTAACTGTGACCATAGAAAATTTATACTCCCAATCTATACTCATTAAGACTCTATCCAACTTTTCAAAGGTTCGATTCTCTAACGAATTGGCCCAAGTAAATTGTCTCCCAGATAAATCTACTTCCTTAAATCTAAATTATTAATCACGACATTAAACAAAAATACCATCTATACTAAAGTTATCATTGTTTTTTACTTTGCATGCCGATAATATTAAAATCACCCCAACTAAAATGGGAAGAGAATCTTTTCTCTGAGCATGAACCAGTTCGTGAGGAATTTCTCCTTGAATTGTGGTTGAACTACAATCAGAAATAAATACAAGAATCCATTGGAAGTCATCCTCTTTATTTTTTAGGTGAAACTTTACATAAAAATCAGAGGCGTCAATAGAACCAATATCAAAAACCGAGGATCCACCCTAAAATAATGCCCCTTGACCGACCTTGTGGCGGAGAACAATGCCACAAAAAATCTCGCCCACCACAAAGATGATTAAGATTAGTCACGAAAAGTCTTTTTACCGGTTTCAAGGATGGCCACAAAATCTAAATGCTATTCCTTAACCACTTCACAAATGTAGCGATGTTTAGCCAAGTCTTCTAGACCTCTGCTATTCCAAAAAGACCTTTCATTTTAACTTTAATTTGATTGACCTATTATAAGAATTTTTTTTTTGACCTCTTTTTATTTGCTACCAACATAAAGTTAGAGTGGTCGTCCTCCAACAAATCATCATCTAAATCATAACACAAAAAGGATTAAGGGATGAGAAATCGTTGCAATCTATATTCTCATCCTCCAACTCCTCAACATCTACAATTCCCTTATTTTTTAATCGTCCTAATTCAAGATCCTTAAAGGTCAGTGTTTTTAACACCAAGACCCCATTTGCCACGGCATGCATGCACCTATTCCACGCCACCCAAAGATTGTCCTGCGTTTATGTCCTCTTGGCCCTTGCAAAGGAAACCAATGGTGGATGTCTTTGTAGCACACTAGAGTGCACAGGACACCGGGTCAAAAAATTATTTTTCTTTGAATATAATCATATATACATATATGTAATTTTTCTTTGGATATAATTATGTACATATAATGTGGACACCCCTAGCCCAATATGAGAGGACACCCCAAGCCACATTCCATCGAACGTAGCTCATCTTGCCTCGTGGACGTCCGGTTATTTTCGTTTGGATCTGCCACGAAGGAAACCCCGACGTTTCACGCCACCAAGCATCAGCTTTGCAATGAAAATTGAATCTGAACCATCAGGCCTCATATTTGTGTATTAGTACCACCATCGTTGGCTGCCACTTTTGTTGTCGATGCTCGGAGGAGAACAGGAGGAGCTGCTATGAGGAAATCGCGGTGGAAAGGTGCAAGTTTTTTAAAAAAGGAAGGAAAGGGGAAATCACTTGGTGGCTTGCTGTGATGGGAGAAGACTCGGCCTGCTGGTTGCTTTGAGACAGTGAAACGACAAGTGTAGCTTGGAGGGAACAGGTCCTATGGATGAGAAAAGGACCGAGGTCCTGTGAAATTTTCTTCGGTCCAGCGTGATTTACTCAGTCGAACTCTGGCATGGGACGCTACAGATGGCCTACTTGGAGTGAAGAATTTCACAGCAAATAGTTCAACTTTTACATGAATCGGGGAAATTTGCTGCTTATTGCTTGAAGAAGAAAAAAACGCTAGAAACAATTCCTTGACGATCTACCATAGTCCCATCAGGCATAGTACATGTGTTCCAATGATTAATTTTCTTAGCGTATACATTGCGCATACATATGTTCCAAAAATAGTGTACGATACAGTATATAAAAAGCATGTACTGTAAATAGTTCCGCAATAATCACCGCTATAAAACAGGGGTGAAGGGCTGAGTTTTAGAGCCATTGATCAAAATTATAGGGATCTAAACCCAAACGCACTGCTCGACTGCATCCGTAAGAGCATTTATAATAGTTTATTTCTTAGCTTATTACTTAAGAAGAGAGAGATTACTCAATTTAATAAAAAGAAACAAGTCTTCCAATAGATTGTTTTTGAGCTTGTGTCTAAGACTTTAATTGCTACAAGTATGTATGATTCTTGATGATCACTAATAAAGTACAACTTTGTAGCCTACATGTTTTAGCTCATTTATCATATCAATAATGAAACCGGGCTACACAAATGATCTGGTGTATATTTTGCTTTAAGACAGTGGGACCCACAAAACACGTTTTTAGGTAACAAGTAAGTCTCCAATAGAGTATTTGGTTGTTTCTTGTGTCTTAGTATTAACAATTTGCTAGTTTCTTCATCTAGAAACAACCTCACCTTCTCTCCTCATCTTCCCTTCTCCACATCACCTAAATGCTGATGTGGCAATCCCTAGAATGTGACTAATGTGGACTATTGTAGATACTCTAAGCCGCTTCCAATAGGCGAGATCTTAGTGCATGAGGAGTGTTAGGATAATATCTTTCCAATGCATGGTTTCTTATGGTGTAGTATCTTAGGCTGTTTCATTTAATTACATGCATGATCTTGTGGCCTATTTGTGGTATGTACTAAAGCAATCCATGTTTGTTGATACACACAAATGTAAATATACGGAATCGATCACAATAAATTTTATGCGTTGGATTTCGAGACCGAACTGATATCCAGATTAGATATTAGAGTACCCTCTCTCTTCATTAACTATGATACCATATTATCATTTTACCTACATGACAGATTTAAGTTACTATTTCGGTGGAACACTGGAAGCAGCCTGAGGAGAAGCTCCGAAATCCTAAGACGCAGGAATATTAATGGTTCTGATCAATTATGTCAGTTCTGTCTAACTTCAATAACATAAATCCAAGGTACGGCCGTGTGCATGATTTGTCTCTGGGCATCATACGTACGAATTGAATGGTCCATCTATTGTTGAATAAATGCGCATCGCTGTTGATAAAGCAGAGCAGCAAAAACAATGCAATGAAGGAGAAATAAATGAAAGCGACAGAAACAATCATGTGATGGTACGTATAGTGGTTGAAAGGCTTTCCTATCTCAGCTGCATTAGTTATATTCTATCCATTTCACAATACTATCGACCGAGAAGACACAAAATCTATGGAATAATTAATGATGTTGGATTATGTACATATCTCTATTAAAGCATCTATAACAATCCACCTTAACTGTTATTAAGAGGTTGCTATATCAGCTTTTAGATAATGTGGAGGAGAGAAGATGAGGAGAGAAGGTGAAGCTGTTTCTACATGAAGAAACTATCAGATTGTTAATACCAAGACATAAGAAACAACAAAAAACTCTATTGGAGGCTTAGTTGTTACCTAAACATTCATTTTGTGGGTCCCACTGTCTACCAACAAGCTTGTAGCAATTAAAGTCTTAGACATGCTTAAGAAACAATCTATTGGAATGACTATTTCTTTTATTAGATTAAGTACTCTATCTTCTTAGTAACAAACTAAGAAACAAACTATTGTAGATGCTCTTACTTCCTCCGCTCATGTTCTTTCAAAATTTATTCATAAATACCTGTCATTCTACGATTTTGGAATCTTATATACCCTCCTTGAGCTATTTCAAGATTATTTATTGCTATGACTAGAGTAATACACAATATCCAAGACCAATAAAAGACCTAATAAAAGATGATAATTTGATCTTTTCTAAAGGTGCCTTGGTTGAAGTGCAAAATCCTATAATATGAGTAAATAGTATACTATAAGAACAGAACCTTTACAATATTAAGTAGGGTTGTAAAGAGAGAAAGTATTGCAATAACTAAACTTTTTATTTGCCCGATAGAACTAAAATGTGAAACAATACTTTTCAAGAAAATAGATTAATATTGCGAAATAGAGGGAATAGTGTCGTGTGCTGTACACATTTTTTTGTGTGACGGTAATGTCTAGATATAAAAGACATTTATTTAGTTAATGTGCATTCTGGAACGACGTTTGTTACTTTGATATTAGGATTTATGCAACTGGTGATAGTCAAGGTAACTTCTTCACTTTGGAGGTCTCTAAAATCCCAGAACAATCTGTTAATCTGAAAAGGAACATTTCTTAGAAATTCTCTCATTAATCGAGAGAAAATAGAACATCTACACCACTTAGTTTGGCGGGTCGATCATTACGGTCCAGATTAATCATGTATAGATATACAACTATATTTTTGAAAGACGATGGACTTATATAACAAATATAATATGTGGCAATATCTAACCGCACAATTACATTGGAAATTCCACTAGTTATATAATAAAGTCAATGACAGGTGGTTTATAGTTGCTAAGGAAAAAAAATATTATTCTAGAAATTCTCACAAAAAACCAAACATCTAGTCCTTAATATAATCTTTTCTTAGTCCGGTGGATATCTCTTTATAATCTATACACGCAACTTAGTTTCCGAAATTGCGTGAAGCTTCTGTTTCTACGGGCGTGAACCGTCGGATGGCCATCGCACAGTCAGATTGAGTTATGTTTATAGTTCGGGGAATCCCAAATATTCGGAACTCAGTGCATCGAAGGAACTATTCGATCTCATGCACCTCATTGCACCCGACATTGATGCACAGGCTTGCGTGGTGCGAGAGACATTAGGACTCGGAAGTGTCTTTTGTTGGCACTGCATACGGCCATTGCTGTTGGAGATATTTGAGAATAGACGTAGGATCATAGAGTACCGTTGGAAAGCAAGGGACACCATCTGTATTGCCAATGTCAAAATTAACCTATCGAGCTACCAAACTAGAATAGCAAAAAATTCTAACACTTAAGTACGAAGAAGATACTTTTAATCTCATCAATTGTTTAGGATAACAAAAGGCTAGAGTTCAGAAGAACCCGCATGTGATTCCTTTTAAATCGATGTGTGGACGCATGACAATATTGACCTAATACATTTGTATGCATTCCATGATGCGGGTCCAAAAGTCAAAGGAAAGGCTGGGTAAATATACGGTATTGTAAATTCACAGCCAACTTAAACATATTCACGGTAGACATCACTTTGTTCCTTTAAGGAAGTCAACACCACTTGTAGTTAGACATGAACCATGAATTCATATATAATCAAGTTACCCCTGTTCACTGAAATAGATTGTATACTCCATCCGCTTATTTTTTAAGAGCATGTACAATGGACTTATGTCACCGCCTATAGTCATTGCCACGTAGGATTTTTGTTGATGTGGATGAAAGAGAATGAAGAGAGAGAAAGATCGTCTACAATCCTCAGAGTTAATTACTATAGCACAAGAAACAATAAAATCATTAAAAGATTGTGTGTTCTATAAAGACAACTAAAAGACAACAAATTTCTGCATCCATTGTATGAGCTGTCTTTAGTGCTATCTACAGTGACATGGAGAGTTTCTATAGGCAATGCAAATTGTTTATACCATTGTACATGCCCTAAGGTGTATTTTGGTCATGCACTGAGATTGAAAAAGTTGTAAAATGAAGAAGATAGTAGGGAGAAATGACCATGATATCCCTAGTGTTAGTGTCTTGGGAATAAGAGAGAGAATAATGTGTGCATGCGTACGTGGATGCTTACTCATAAACGTGGAAGATAGAGGTAAGATTGGTGAGGGAAAAAGAGAAAATATCATTACAATGCATGCACGCCATATAATTTGAAACAAAACAAAACATTATACGTCTTATATTTTGAAATGGAGAGAGTATTGTATTGGGATATAATAAATACAAGGACAATGCTTACCTATTGACATCCGGAGCGAGATAAAAAATCAGACGTTCCAGAGTCCTAGACTCACCCATCTCTCGCCATCTCCACGGTCCCACCTGCTCACCGCTCTCTGCCTTTCCTCTCCGTCACTTGAGCGAAATATCAAAGCCCAATCTCTAGTTCTCTTCTCCTCTTCGCAAACTCTAATTCCCCATTCCCTCTCCTCGCACTAATTCCCCATTGCCTCAATGTCCACGCCACTACTACGTAAAAGGCCTTCACAAAGCGGTTCAAAACGTCATTACTGCACGGTTTCTTGAGCCGTCTGAGTTTATGGGTTAGTGATGCATGAGGTCATCTTCAAACCGTCTATGATGCATACTATCACAGACGGTTTTAGCCACAAACCGTCTGTGATGACTATATATCACAGATGGTTTGTGGTTGAAACCGTCTGTGATGACTTTTCTCTATAGCCTGCAAGGATCGCTTGTGCCTTTAAAACGGCATCATATATATTATATTTCTATTGTTCCTAGTGGCCTCACGCCACTTTCTTAACGTGAGGTATCCGCATGACGATGAGGAAGATCAGGCGACAACGCAACCAACCTCATTGATGTCCCGCAAATTTAAAAACTGTGATTTTTGAAGCGTTAGGACATCCAATGACTTGGTTGCTAATACATGATGCCACTTCCTCATGTCATGCAGCGTCCCGTCACTTTCTTAAAGTGGCCGAGGGACTACTTAATAAAGACAAACATATATAATATAGTATATATATATATATATATATATATATATATATATATATATATATAATATATATATAAAGGCACAAGCGTACCAAGCACAACTTGGAGACTTTATAGAGAAGAGATTAGGAATGGAATGATAGGATGACGTACCTAGGACGCAAGGTAGGAGAACTTGACTGCATGAACACAGATTACATAGACAAATGTGAAATGAATGGCGAGAAGCAACATATGACATCTTGACAAAATGACAAATCGATAAATAAGGCATAACATACATATCACATATTTTATACATCTATTTTTGCAAATCATCAATCATACATATCAACAAAACCCATGGTTCACTAAGCAAATTTCCACTATCAATAGCAGCATAACACTTGACACTTCAATAAGTCATAACTCATAACAATATAACATATCAACACTCATACATATCAACAACCCAATAAGTCATAACATATCAAGCCCCATCCGAACCCACAAAGATGAACTAAGCAAGATGCATAGAATGCACATACACCAATAGCCCTCGGTTGACATCACGAGCAAGGGACTATTAATATGAACTAATTATCAATTCAATTTCAGATAAGACTATTAACATCATTACATCACAGAGCAAGGGACTATTAATATGAACTAATTATCACTTCAATTTCGCATAAGACTATTAACATCATTACATCACAGAGCAAGGGACTATGAATATGAACTAATTATCAATTCAATTTCAAAGATAAGACTATTAACATCATTAAAGGCTCAACAAAGAAGACAACAAGACTAAGGGTGTCCAAACCCGCCACCACACCAAGAGTAGCCCTCGGCATCCATCGCAGAGCACTAGCCATTTTCATCACAGAGCAAGGGGGGTAGAGACAGAGAGGGAGTAAGGTAGGGTTACCTCAGTAACGCAACCACGGCGCAACCCCACCACTAGCACAACCCTCATCCATCTCCTTCACCTTGCATAAATCACACAAACATTAGGACACAACTTAAGGCTCAAGCATAAAAAATCAAACTCAATACAAGACATTAAGCTAACAGATCTAGAGCAGAATAGAGGGAGGATGGGGAAAGCAAAGACCTGCCAGGGCCCGAGCGCAGGAGGCCGAGCAGGAGAACCAAGCCATTGTGGCGTAGGCGACACGCGGGGCCAAGCCCAATGGCTTGGGTGGCGGCGTCACCGTAGTTGTGGCACGACCTTGACACTGCACAAGACACTACTAGTGTCTTGTGCAGTGCGGAGTGGTGTCACAACCGGCGGCGACGGCAACGAGGTTGGGCAGCGACGGCGACGGGGTCGAGCGGTGGCGTCGAGGTGGGGAGGGGAACAGAGTAAGTCGCTAAGGATTGGCGAGTTAGGGCGGGCGCAAACCTAAGCGGAGCTGGGAGTGATGAGAGTTAAGGCGGCGCAAACCCTAGCGGTCGGGCTCGTATTAATAAAGAGACTTATCACGACGGTTCTATTATGGAACCGCCGCTGATAATTAGCGAACGAAGCTCGAAATGCGCCCACCACGACGCGCTGCTCAAGTGTCTCGAAGACCCTCGATGTTGAACCAAGAAGAATTGAGCCCATAGGCTCTCTTCCCTTGCTTGAGGGTCTCGGCACCGTCGACTCGATGCGTTCCGCCGCCTCGACACCACCAAGTGATGGCAAGCCTCCCGAGACGTGCAACGTCGTTTTGGAGGACTACGCCGATGACACGGTAAACTCGCCGAAAGTGGGAGATCACCGGAAGACACGGCGGAGGAGGATGTCAAGACGACGAAGGTGGCGCCACCGCTCCGGCAAATTCTCCACCGACAGAGGAGTGAAGACACTGTTGATCAAACAAGTGTTCTTCCGCAAGACGGCTCAATATACACCGAGAGAGGTGTCAGACAAGACGCCAGAAGGCCATCAATACCGCGACAAGGAAGAGACAGACCATTTTGTTTTTTATAAGTATGTGGGGATGATCATCTTGGATGGCGGATGATCCTTTTATAAAACAATGAATAAATTCGAGCGAAGATTTAAGAGATGCATCGGGAAGCCGAAGCGGATCGATGCGACGAAGAGACGATCGGGAGCCAAAGCGGATGGCGACGAATGAGACGCGGCGATTTAAGAAACTCACCGTGGAGTTGTAACGATATTATCACAGACGGTTATAACAAAAAAATAAATGCGTGATATGTGGTAATATCACGACGGTTATTGTTAAGAACCGTTTATGATGTATCACGACGGTTCTTGTGGAAACCGTCTGCGTGATATGTAGTATTATCACGTATGGTTATTATCAAGAACCGCCTCGTGATACTTCCTGACGGTTTTCAACATGAACCGCCTGTGATATTACTCTTCACGACGGTTTTTAGCGCGACCGAATACGCACGAGCGGTCTCTAAACCAAAACCGCTCGTGATTGAATAATCTGACGGTTTTGGTCAACCGTGCGTGATGAGGCGCCCAAGATAGCCTTTTTGTAGTAGTGCATTCCCCTTCGCTAGAGCTCGCAGTAGTGGTCGAATCGCGGCGCGAGCCGAAATTGCGCGCTTCCCCATGCATTCCTCCCCGCAGCCTCTCGCCGCCCCAAACCGCCAGAGGCTTGTTTGCTGCCTCACTGCCGCCGTCTCGACGGGCGGCCACTGTCTGGGCCGCCACTCCAAGACGGCCTCCTCCTCAAGGGCTCGCTCCGTGTCGGGACCCAAAAATACACTCGACCCTCTGTATACTACACTAGTCCAGATCACGCTTAGTGCACACAAAGGACAAGATCGGTGAAATATCAATTCCATATACAAAGATGACTAATAAATAGGCAAAAACAATAAATATCGAGTAAAGACCTTAAGGTCAAAACTTACAATTAATGCCTTAGGAGGCAAATAACTCAATGAAGTCTGCAGCGAACGTAACGGAATAACTCAGTGAAGCCCATCCATATGCCCATAGGCAATCGGTCAAAAGCGTGACCTAGTTCTCCACGATCCTTGAAGTAGACCTTGTTGAGTGACGATTCCTTCACTTCGCTGATTGATTAAAGCAAGCATAAGTACACAACCGCATTCGCAAGTCACACCACGTAAATGCAATTATACATGCGTGCTTATTCCAAAGGAAACGCAATCTGTGGTTCTTTTGCGTAAATACAACATTTGAATTGAATACAAATAATAGATTGAAAGCATACAAGAAACAAATAAACAATATTTAATTTTAACAGTTTGATTTCACAAAGACACACAACCTAAACAGATTATTCACATAGCCATATGATTTCGATCACACAGCTCTCTTCCCACACAGTTTATGAAGATCTACCCCTCGTGTAAAATCCCCGAGCATGTCCATGACCGTGGACGCGGCTATTCGAATAGATTGTTTAACACTCTGCAGAGCTTGTACACTTTACCCACAAGATGCAATCAACTTGTACGGAGCTGATCACAACAAAACCTTTCAGAAACTTTATCTCAAGCATTGACACTCCCAGTGTGCTTACGAACTGTCATACCAAGCCTTACACAGCGATTCGACGACACACACCGTTGTACAGGGAAGCGGCGAACTGTCCCGCGATGCGACTACTTGGTAGCACACACCTCCACCCATCATTGAGCCTAACCTACTGTCAGAGCAATCAATGTCAAGAATTCATAACTTACTAAGTTAGGCCCGTCCCATAACAGGCATGTGGTTGTACGAGAGGCCCAGTTCAATGGTGCACAAAGTTAAGTCCTTAATTGACCAAGGCAAGACTTTCAATTTCTAACTAAGGCACACAGAGTATTTTGACATACCGCTTCATATTCCCATATCACATAGCAACCATGTCACACAGCTTCCACCACTTGCCTCAGCCTAAACCTTTTACCACCCAGCTTGGTTAAGTGCAACACATGCCATAATAGCACATAGTACACACAGATTATCATAAATTTCCATAGTCACTTAGTCAAGTTGATAATTGCAACTTTACATGAACAGATGATTCGTGGCATGGCTAAGCAATCTAATCGCATCTAACCAACCCACGTTGGTGCTACGATATTACCAACTAAATAAATAACCAAGCTAGGGTGACAAAAGATTATGACATATAAATATAGACAAGGAGGATATAACAAATTGGATTAATAACTAAACCCAAAAGCATTTAAATAAATACTTAAAGTAAATGCAATAATTTGAAACAAAGTAACTTTTGAAAACTGGGATTCAATATGATCAAAGGTATGACTTGCCTTGCTAGCAAAGATGATCTTATTTAGACTTTAATCTTCTACTTCCTTGATCTTCAGCTCCTTCTTGATCAACACTTCTCGTAGTATCGACGTCTATTCGCAAACAAGCAAATAACTAATAAATAACTAACAGAGAGCAAACAAACTCCAAAAATTAAATAATAATCTCAGATAAATAGATATTGAATTTAGATGAATCTAGGAATTTGAATGGACTCAACCGAGTTCGATGCAAAAGATGTGAGCTTTGAAAGATCACATGAAATGATGAAATTGATAGAGAAAAGAATATTCAGAGAATATTTCTTTGGATTAAAATAGATAAAAAGAATTAGAGACTTACGAGCGGGGTCCACTGGTAAGTGTGAGAGAGAGGTAATCAATGGATGACATGTGGGGCCAATTGATTTCAGAAATTAAATTAATACCATGGGATAGGATTTGGTGCACAGTGGAAAGGGTTCAAAGAACAACGCGCTGACACACGGGCCCATGGTTTATAAGTATGGCTCATGGTGAACCATGCTCATCTGGTTTCGGCTTAGGGTTTGGTAGGGTGGATGCCACATGGCGATGATAAGCATGCCACATGTGTACATACACCAAGTAGCGAGGATGGAACAACGATGTGGCATTTGCTTAGCGGTTGGCGAGGCCGTGCTGAGGTGTCGGGTGGCAAGAGATGACGGCGATGCCACAAAGGACGACGCACAAGCACAAGGGCCTTGATGGCTGTTGAAAAGGCGATAACTAGGCGGATGACAGGCGTATGCGGCACAGGCACTGATCTAACGTGCGGGACCGCTAACCATAGAGACTAAAGAGAGAGGGAGAGCTGAACGGCCCACATGTAAGGGAGACCATGGAGATGGAGGCAGCCATGGCGTTCTCAGGTGATCCCTGTTGGCGATGAACGGCAGACGACGGAACTACGGTCAGCGCGGCAATGGAACGGGGCACTACCCTGATGCCAAGGGAGGCAGCGGCTACATGGCACATGTGGCAGGTGACATGGCCGCTGATGTGGCACCCAGGGAACCAAGTCGCACAGGTTCGGGCATGGCACAGTGGTGCATGCCCACGGTAGCGCTCGGCCATGCCAGCTCGCCGGCGTCGTGGGTCACTGCGGCGCAAGTGGATGGTCAAAACTGAATGAGGGAGCGAAGGCGATTGTGGTGACGCTGTCAGGGCAAATGGGAAGCGATGTGATGCCGGCGGTGAGCCACAAAGCGGCGGCAATGGGCGATTCAAGACGGGCGACAAGGAGCTACGACCAAGCTCCGGAAGTGGGTGGGAGCACCGGTAGGATGACCAACAACGATCACCATGGCGAGGTTCATGCGCGACGGGATCAACAGAGACGCGCGACTTGGCGGCAAGATGACGGCCGAGTTTGAAGAGAAGGCAAACTCAAAGGCTACAATGGACTAAACACGAATTGAAAGTGGGGATGGATAGATCGAGGAAATGCGATGGTGACGCGGTTGATCCCGGAGGGCTTACCAGAGAACCAAGGGACACTGGCGGAGACGCTGGTGAATGGGCGTGGCCGAGGCGAAGAGGACTAAGCGGGCCGGCGTTGAAGGGCTCGGGGCTCCGGATGGCACACGACCGAGAAGAGGAAGGCGGGCGGATCGACGGCAACAACAGCGCGGCCTCGGGAGGCTCCATCAAGCGAGAACAGCGACGAGACAACGGCACCGGTTGCTATGGCGAAGAAGGCTCTCGGCGGCGGTTCTTGGCGACGGTGCCTAGGGCATCGTGGGCGGCGCCACCAGCGTGGCGGACGTGCACGGAGGTGGCGCTTTATAGCGCCCACAGGGAGGTGCGCTTAGGCACGACACGGACGCCAAGAGCGGCGGCGAGATTTGAACGCACACGCTGAGGGCATACCGAGGCGGCCGGTAAGCGGTGCGCGTGCGGTGCGACTGGCAAAGCGGCTCCGCAAGGCAATGGGTGCATTAGGGTTTAAGCGAGGCATGGGTCGCAAGCAAGCGAACGGGCCTAAGAAAGTGATGGGTCACGGATGGAAAGGAATGGAGGAAAGGATTTGGGCCAAAAGGAATTGAGCCCAAAGACTAAACTGAGATTTTAATTAGTTTTCATTTTAGAAAATAGCCGAAAATCCAAAAGGGCAATTAGAAAATAGCAAATGCACTCAAAAAATTCTAGAAAAATCTAAAAATATATCCGAGAACATAGAATCCAAATAAAATAGTTTTTATAATAGGTGATGTTGAGATTAATTATATTAAATTGTTTTTGATTTATGAAAGTCCCAATTAAGCTTTATTAATTCAAATAAAATGGGTGAAATTTTCTAGGACCTAAACTACTCAAAAGATTTTTGAAAAGCCAAATTTTGGGACGTTACACTCCGCCAGCAGTCGCCTGGGAGCCCCTTTCCCCACCCCAAGAGCTTCCGTGATTTTCTTCGTGGACGCCGGCGCCACCATCTACGACTCTCCAGGCGAGGAGGACGAGCTTGATGCCCTTAGCGCCGCCACGCTTGGCCCATCGTCCGACCGGCGTCGTCGCCACCATCCTCGGCACCTCCTCCTCCCTAGTGTCGCCAAGACCTGCCTCCTCTCCCTTCCTGCCCTAGCTAGCTCGCTCGCCTTCGAACGCTCGGTGTCTCCTATGGCTCGGTTCCTCTCTCCTTTTTTTATTGATTTTGGATTTTGATGAAATGTTGCATCAGAGGGAAAAAATGTTGCATACGGTTCTCGGTGATGTTGCATTTTTTCAACGCTTTTTCCAAATTTTCTTTGCTTTGATTTGTGATGTTGCAACCATTGTCCGGTAATGTTGCAACCGTTGTCCGGATGTTGCAACCGTTGTCCGGGATGTTGCAACCGTTATCTAGGGATGTTGCATTTTCGATTGTACGGTGGGAGGCTCCCACCCATATGTCTAACTTCTAGTCGTTCCCTAAATATAAACTACACGTGAGACTAAAGGCATGCAAAATGAGCACATGCATTTTTTTGTGGAATTAAAAGCACCTCCTCCTTTGATTCCGTGGTTAGAATAAAATTCCCACAATAATTTGCAAATAAGAAAATTTCTAGAAATTCTCTCATTGATTGAGAGAAAAGATAAGGATATGTGCTACTTACTTTGGTTAGGCCAAATTACTATGGTGTATATTCAGAGTTGTATAAAAAACACAATTATATTTTCATCATAGACATTATAGTTGTATAGAAAGTACAATATTTTGAAATACAAACATAAGTATAATAGTATCTAGCCACGCAATTGCGTGTGCCATTGGGCTAGTTTACACTAAAAAGATAGCAAGAATCATAAAAAATAGAAACACCTTATCTATTATATTATTAAAGCAATAGAAAAAAGCAGTCACCACGTTTGTCTTGAAGGGCAAGGAATTACCACGCTAATTGGAGGAAAAATAGAAAGATATACATTGTCGATTGGTGGGTTTAGATTATAATGGTGCAAATTAAACATTTGTAAATACAAGAGCTATTATACTTATATAGAAAATAATTGTATTTCCATCATAAATACTAGAGTTGTATAATAAGTACAACTTCAAATGAGGCATGGACCGCCGAGGTAATCAACAACAACCTCTGTGAAGTAGGGTGTATCAAGTAGATACTTTTTGGCAACATGATGAAATAGTCACCTGGACCTACAGCCATGGGAAAAACACACCAAGGCTCCAACATCAGCCCAACCCCAATTCTAGAACTGAGGTGGGTCGACGAGTCGGGGCTCTCTAGGTGGAAAAGAAGAAAGATCTACACTGTCGATTTTAGTGGGTCTAGATTAAAAGAAAGAGTTGCATCACAAGCACAATCCGTAAATAATGAAATTTGGAATAAAAATAAAAAATAACAATTTGATTTTAGTACAAATTCATAAGTAAAATACCTAAATAAATATAAATCAAAAAAATTGAACAAATATTAGCAACTGGATTTGTATACAAATTGCAACAACAAATAACTAAAATTGAGAATAAAATTAGCAATTTGATTTCGATACTAATTCAAAAGTAAAATACCTAAATAGCTGTAATTCAAAATGAAATTTAAATAAAATTAGCACTTGAATTTGTATACAAATTCAAAAAAACTGAAATTTGGAATAAAATAATAATAATTTGATCTCCATATAAATTCCTAAGTAAAATCCCAAAATAAATATAATTCGAAAAAAACAGTAACAAAAATTAGCAATTGAGTTGTACATGAATTCTAAAAAATAATTGAATTCAGAATAAAATAATAAATTAATAATTTGATTTTCATATGAATTCCTAAGTAAAATCCATATATAAATATATATCCTAATAAAAAGTGAGCAAAAAATAGCAATTGGATTTGTATATGAATTCTAATAAAAATAACTAAAATTAGGAGTAAAAAATAAAATTAGCAATTTGATTTCGATACAAATTCCAAACTAAAATCATGAAATGGCTGTAATTCAAAATAAAAAATAAAGAAAAATTATCAACGGATTTTTATACTAATTCCAACAAAAAATAACTAAAATTTGTAATAAAATAAAATAAAATATGCAATTTGAGTTCCATACAAATTCCAAAGTGAAATCTCTAAATAACTAAAATTTAGAATAATTTAAATAAAATTAGCAACTTGATTTGCATATGAACTCCAATAAAATATGACTAAAATTTTGAATGAAAATAAAAGTTATAACGAGGATAGCACTAATGGTGTCGAGGAGACCATGAAATAGTGCAATTACAAGAAGATATTGACCCACAGTGAAGCGGAGAGTCGACGTGGCGGTGGAGATGGAAACAATGTCATGCTTCTCATCTTAGCCATTTGACGAAGGAGCTAAGTGCCACGATAACAAGTTGTGAGCATCGGCGTTGTTGAAGAAGTCAATGGCTAATGAAGCTTGATGATGGGGAAGCCCTTGCAGAGAGGAGATGAAGCTTTGAATTGAAAACGAGCTATATACAATATGTAGCCATCGGCCAGTTAGGAGCGTGCCATTGCTGGTGAGGGGCAAGATGTCACCGACGATGGCGAGAAGATTCCCTATATCGTTAGACATCGACTAAAGAAGACATGCCAACATCAGTGAATATGGGAGGTCATCGCTATTAGTGAGGAAGCTACAGCGTTGAGTTGGAGAACGTCGAAGAAGAGAAGCGGCCGACATGAGAGAAGAGGACACCGAGAACGATAACATCATGCATCCATACGAATGAAGCATGGTCGCATAAAAGCGTATGAGCAAAGAGCTTGGAGTAGAGATGGCACATGCGTAGGGAATTGGCTTGTGGCCACCGAAGAGAGTGTGGCGGTGTCCCTAACAGGATCGGCGACGGTTGCACGATGTATACGTGTTAGCGCCACAACGGTCGATTAAGAAAAAATAGAGAGAAGTAGAAGGTAACTATGTGGTAGAGTATTGCATTGGAAGAGATAGCAAATGAGAGGATCGATCAAAAATTAGGCAAGATGTTGGAGGTTGAAGCGTAAAAGATATGGCGGTGAGAAGACATAGAAGACATACAATTCGGTGGGACTACCGGTGTGAGGGGAGATAAATTCAAGGTAGATCGTCCATGGTGTATTGGTGTATGCGTGAGCAAGGTACTCTAATACCATATAAGTTAATAAGATAATTTGCCACACACATAATCAATGTATTGCTTGAGATTAAATAGATATGCATGTGCATGCATATATTTTGGAAAAGAGTAACTAATGGAGGAAGAATAGGAGCATGTTGGAGAGTAGTTACGTTTCTAGGAACCCCTAAGAACTTATGATACTAAATGATTTTCTTCCATCAAAACTCATACTTCAATTACGTTCCTCAAGTTGTATTTTTTCTTTCAAGCTTCTATTTCATTTCCAATGTTTATGATGTCTTAAAATTTTAAATAACCTACAAGATACATAAATATATTTTGAAGCATATAAGTTATATCATTTGATACGACATATTTTGAAACAAATCTAGCTGCACAAATGTGAGGACCATCCTGCTAACTTGTCTTGATGTCACTCCCTTATCTAATTATACAAGAACATTTGTAGAAAAAAATACAAGCTTTGAAACCTTACCTTTCACACCTTTGGCTAGTACACTTATCATCTCAGCTTTGTATTTTTGTATCTGATATTCTGTTATTAACCCACATTCTTTCCCATGTCAAACTTGGAATAGATTGCTCATTCTGCACCTATTAATTAACTAGGCTGCTAGCTACAATCATGTCTTTTTCCAACTAAGTACATTCATTTTGAAACTTTTTTTTTAAAAAAAAACTTTAATAAATAAAGGATTTATTTATCAAGAATGGTTTTACACTGACCACAATATCGATCGTGCTGGCCTTTAACTTGTATATATGAACAAGTTTGAGACTAAAATATACAATACAACATTGATAAACTTAGGGTTGAGATGGTCTTGCAGGTTGCTTACCTATAGACGGATTGATCATTAATCCATTGTACAAGTTCATCAGATACATGCATGGTTCATGGGACGGTACGACCATATATACAACCATTTCTTTTCTTCAGGAACAACGCACTTAGTGACGACCATTTGTTCCCTTGCATTACTGGGCCCTTTTTCTCCTCCCATATATACTGTCCATCTACTGCATCTTCTGGATTGTAACTGCAATCCACATCTACACACACAATTCGATCCAGAATAAATGGCAATCAAATAGACAACCGCCCCCCTGCCCTAATATGCCTCGTCTTCCTTTCCTCCCACAATTAACCCTCACCAGATTACGAGCATGAGCTCGAAGGTAAGTATACACATGGAGCAGCTCCCACTTCTTGCAAGCAGCTCGAAGGCAGCCATCACTATCCCTTCCACCTCTCGTTAGATCACACAGACTCCACATCAACTTCACCACCGGAAGCAGCACCGGCACCGCCGTACCTCGTCTTGAATCCTTCTAGACACTCCAACCACGTGGGGGATCAGAAACAATCACAGCCAACATCATCTCGCACCCTCTCTATCCGGCCCTCCTGAGAGCTTTCATAGACTGCCGGAAGGTATTTGTATATCCCCAACACTCAATTTATTGCTGTTTGATTGTTCTTATTTTATTTGTACATTTTATGCTTTATTTTCCATATGAAAATGCTCTTGATTTTGTGTTGCCTAAGATCGAGCGCCGCCGGAGGTTGTCACTGCCTCACCTCCCTTGCCGATAAGTTTGAGTCGAATTCAGCACGACAGCAAGAACAACTGGCAAACCCAGAGCTCAACCAGTTCATGGTAACAAATTTATATCTGTATGGTTTAGCTGGAGCTCATTTGTAGTAGTGACATATATATATATAGCTGCATATATGGATCTTTTTTTTGGGGCGAGTGCAGGAGATCTACTATGATATGCTGGTGAGGTACAGACGAGAGCTCACAAGACCAATCCAAGAAGCTGATGAGTTCTTCAGGAGCATGGAGGCACAGATCGACTTGTTAGCACTAGGTGCATACGGTTACACTAGCTAAGTTATTCTTGAGGGTTTCTTTTTTAGATTTGGAAGTTGGAATAGTGTCACAGTTGCTGGGGCGGATCCAAGTAGAGTTTCAGGGGTGCACATGACACTGGGTTCAATATCGCTTTACTTTATTAAAATCTAGATACACATAGGTATGCACTCCGTAGTTTATGCTCACATTCTACATACATGTGGTGGCATGTATGGTGACACCTGATCGATTTTATTTTGAATCCGCCACTGGTTGCAATGCAGGTATCCTAGCACGCATGATTATTTGTCATTTAAGGATGAAAGCAAGTGGCATTGCAGCATGCCATGTGATATGTTCTCTGCGCACAAAATTTAATTAGCTGGCTTAAATATCTTGAAGTGTTAATTACCCTATCAACTATTTACTATCAAGCGTACAATGATCTAAAAAAATTATCAAGCGTAAACATCTTTATTAGCTTTGAACACACACAAAAAAGGAGGTGATAGAGTAATTAGAATAATCAAGCCTTGAGTAAGGTTTGTAAGTGTTGAAAGCTGAAGTGCCAAACTTTCCAAAAACAGGTTGATCTTTTTGTGAAATACTATTATATATACTACCGTTTCCGGGAACTAAGCAGTTCTGGCAGTAAAACTTCGAACTAAATTGAGCGAACAGGGGATCCTAAGTTCAATACCTAGAAATAAAAAGTCATAGGGCCTTGTGCATGTGAGTTGCTAGGCGACGTGTCCATGTGAGTTGCACCTTTGAGTAGACTAGATAAATCTGTCCCTACAACACCGCACCATGTTTATTTACACGCGTTAGGCCTGAATAAATTCAGAAATGTGGGAAGATGCTGGAATATAAGGGAACCAACTAATATCCCATTAGTGCATGAAATTAACATAAAACTTTTATCAATATGCTTCCTAGCTACTTTGTAATTTTATTCTTTGTTTTCTATTCGGAGGGGTTGTAAGACATTTTAGTTTCTAGACAGGTCTCTCCTATACTGTATGTACGATCGATCACAAATTTGAATTCTAGATGTCTTAGTAAAGCTTGCATGTGGAGAGTAGCCAGAAAAAATGGGGTCCCGTAGGAAGGCACGCTAGCGCTGCAGTGCAGTCAGTGCCACATGGCAAAGCAGACTACCCTGCAACTCCAGCTATCTCAATCTTACGTAGTAGTACGTATTGTCAGAGTTGGAACCCACGGAAAATTAAAAGTCGTCCTACTGTCGTAGGAACAACAGCAGATCGTATATACAGTTAATGCACCGCGAGTTCATTAGCTATAGTGCACGCAGGTCCACCGGTGGGATCCGGCGTGCCCGATGGTCGGCGTTTGTGCATGCCGTCCGAGGGTCGGCGTGATCGATGTGTGGTCCGAATCATGCAGTTGCGCTAGCATGGCAGCTGATTGGCAGAGGGTCCGGGTGAAGGGCGTGCAGCAGCTAGCACTGTGCAAGTGGCGTCGTCGCCAGCCTGCCAAATCGCTAGCTTTTCGTGCATGCATGATAGGAAATAGGATTAGCTTAATTGGTGGTGGTGCGGGGTACGTGTGCATGTTTTGTGTTTTGATTAATTTCGTGGTTACATCTCCCACATTATATCCCGGATATCCCGGAAAATCCACACTAAACCTACCCAATATGTTGTTTGTGTTGTAAACCATGGGGCTTCTTTTTGTGATTTCCCAATTATCCTTTGGGGCCCACTTATCATTGAGAGGAAGAGAGAGCAGAGATAAAGCTTCGTCTCTACCAACCGAGTGAGAGGACAAGGTTCTTCGGCCTCATCCCGACTGAGAGAGAGGAGAGAGATGCGATCGTGGGGATAGATCCGATCCCCACGCGATACTAGTGGCGGTTGAGGCGGCCGTTTGGCGGCGGCGCCTTGGCTCTCCTCCTACTTACTCTGGTCTCCTCATCCTTGGCAAAACACAAGAAAGATCCAAGAGCTTCCACTCCTTCCAATATATTCTTTGTACCATTCACGCTTGATTCTTCGGTCTTAGGTGAATCCTTCCCTTTGGTCCATCATTGCTGACCACTTGGCGATGGTGGTGACTTGGCTTCCTCCACCGATGACCAGAGGGCCGCCTTCTCCTTGCAGAGAACCCGCATATGCTCGGTTCTTGGTGGTAGTAGAGGTGTGGAGGCATGGCGATGGTGGTGGTTTGTTTGCAGGTTTCACCGAGTCACTAGAGCTCATATGTTGGTGAGGCTTGACTAAGTTCGGTGGTGCTTGTGGTTGCTGTTATTCTTGGTTGTGATATTGGTGCGTGGTTGCTCTGTTCGTTCACTTGGCCTGTGCGCAATTTATTTTGTTGTCTTGTGCGACACTTCCTATACCTCGATTCTGTAGTTTGGTGTGTCCCTGATTGTGAAAGAAGGATATTGTATCTCCGTGAACCATGTTGTTTTCACCGCGACATAGTGGTGGTGATAGGTTTTCTAGGACAGCGTCGCTAGCGTGCCTTGTCTTGACTTCTTGGTGGCTTTGAGTGCCATCACTCAAAGGAGCATTCTTCAACTTTAAATATGTATTGTTCTTAGTGTGCCATAGTAGTGAAATTTCAGTTTATATCTCTCTTTGATTTGCATTAGCACTAGTATTGGGTGGCTCTGCATAATAGATTGTGGGATTTATATTGCTCAGTGAGGATTGTTGGTCATAGTGAGATTACTGTGACAATTTAGAGTCATAAGCTAGGCTTTGAGCTAGTTGCTGTCATTATCTTGTATCATTTTGTTACTTACAGTATGTTGTTGTATTACTTATGTTAGAGCAATTAATCTTGTGGTATTAAATTGCTAGATGTAAATTGTAATGGTAAGTAGTAGAGCTCAAAACCTAGCATATTTCTAAGAAATTGTCACTCATAATCTGTGATTAGACTAGGCCATTAGTGGCGAGGAGGCGTTGCTTTGTGCTTGTGTAGCCTGACATATGAGAGCAAATTAAACAAACATCAATTTGAGCATTATGCTAATTGATTTGATTCTTGAGTTTACTCTCTTTTGCATGAATTCTTGTATAGAAGACTTGAGTAGTTTATTTTGGTTAATAGTTATTTATTTGATGCTCATGTCTTACTGGAATTATGATTTCCTATTCATAATTAAATCTAGAATTAATCTAAAATATTTGGTAAAACCGCAATTTTGTGAAGAGTTTGTGGGACTCAAACTGTGCCATTAGCCACACAAGTCACAAGACATGGTACACGCCGGTTGGTATATTACGTATCATGGTTCAAGAGATCACATCTCCCACGTTGCAACAACTACTGCAGCTTTATTTTCAAGTCTAGCCGCACAATTGCAGGGAGTACACATGAGTGATTATAGACTATATAATACGGTGTAAGGAGTCGTGACCACGATCCAGATTTTGTTCGTGTTTGTAACGTTGTGTGATTAAGGTATACTAAATTTATTGACCATCCTCAGTTATTTCCTGGATTGCCAATATTTCGAGCAGATACCAACAGCTGCGAACGCGGGGGTTCCTCCGAAGATGAGCAGGAAACCGGTGACGTTGCTGGCCTGCCGGCGATCACCAGTCCTTCCGACGAGGACAGGGAGCTGAAGAACCAGATCCTTAACAAATACAGCGGCTGCGTGAGCAACCTCTGGAGGGAGCTCTCCAAGAAGAAGAAGAAAGGCAAGCTGCCGAGGGACGCGCTCGAGAAGCTTCTCCATTGGTGGCAGCAGCACTACGGATGGCCCTACCCATCGGTACGTACTACGTAGCACGTCGATCATGCTCGTTAATTAGCTGCACGGTTCATGCGTGCATCTAGTAGCGTGGTGGTATGTGTAAGAGCTTAATTTGCAACAATTAATGGCGGTGCAGGAATTGGAGAAGGCGGCGTTGGCGGAGTCGACGGGGCTCGAAGCGAAGCAGATCAACAACTGGTTCATCAACCAGCGGAAGCGGCACTGGAAGCCGCCGACGTCGCCGGCCATGGACCACAGGTTGCAGCCCACCTACGGAGCTCCGAGCAGTTTACGCCGCCCTCCGCATGGAAGGGCAGTACTTCACCTGAGTAGCGCGTACCCGCGCTGTGGTCCGTGATCGATGGCGCGCTATGATCGATGTCCGGCACAGTGCGCCGGTCGTGCATGCATGCTATGATCGATGTCCGGCATAGTGCGCCGGTCGTGCATGCATGCATACACACACATATATACTACATTTTGTGGATGTGGTGTGTGCGGTGTACCTATATAATTTGATCTTCTTGCTCGCTCATATACATCTTTGATCGTTAGCTAATGCCGAAGTTATAAAGGTGTAAGCTTAACTATGCTTGTGATGTGTGTAGCCATGTTTGGGCCGCAGCGTTTGGTCAGGTTAGCGGCCTTCAGAGCTGTCAATTAATGTAGCGGGCGTCTTACTATAAAGAGGTTGCAAACTTGCTGTTTTTGCAGCACGTCAGACCTGTGGCGCGGGAAAAGCTAATGGTGGTTAAACCGATTATCCAACAAACGTATGGTACAAATACCAATCAAATAGGATTGGGATGCTGAACAAATCAGAGTTGTAATTGTTGGGAGCTGAACACGGTTTTGTGATGCTGCTTTTGTTTTTTTTCGAAACTCAGTATTGTACGTATCAGAAATTCTTCGGTTTTTGTCTGATTTTTTGTAGGGGTGGGCGTGGATCGTGACGCCCCGTTGGATCACCGAACCGGCCCAAAATTTTTAGTCATATGGGCTAGACATGAGGCCCAGAAAAAGAAAAGGGGCAAAAAGATCGAAACCTATTGATCCTCAGGCTCGAGTGGATCGATCCAACGCAGCAAAAGTTTCCCATCGCTCCCCGCTACGCCTTCCCACGTAAAACCTCCCCACCCAATGCTCACCAATCTCAAAGCGCATCCAACCCCCACACTGCCACCACATAAGGGCCTTATCGCCGCTTCACCACGCACACACCGACACACTCCCACACATTTCGCCTGACCGCCTCCTCTGCTACCCCCATAGATCTCTCCATGGCCGCCGTCGGCGCGCACCTCCTGCTCCTCCTCGCCATCGCGGGATCCCTCTCCTTCCCTATGGCGGCGGAGATCAAGTGTAACATCCCAAATTTAGGGTTTGTATTTCAAATGTATAAAAATGTGATCTTTTTAAAACTTTTGTTGCATCTCTTCATTATTCAATTTATTTGGTTTTCAAATCAGGTTTTTGTTGATTGTAAAACCTAAAACTATTATTTTATGAAAATACAAGTAAAGAGAAACTTTAAAGAATTTTAAAGAAAAATATATTACTTGAAAAATCCTAGAAAATATATATAAGGTTCTACACTATGTCCTAAGCCTCCTCAAAAATTTTTAGAATTTTTGGAGTTAGTTTGCTAGGTCAAATAAATCCTAGAAGCTCTCAGTCTTTTCTTTAATTAAAAATCAGAAAATCTAAACCCTAACCTTCCCTCTCACTGTCGGCTGGACCCCACCCGTCAAGTTACTGTTCCTTTAGCTGAGCCAGCTCCCGCGCACCTGTTCTACCGGCCGAACCCGATCGGACCACGTTGCCACCAGACCAACTCAAGGCAACAAGACACCACCTCTCCCCAATCGACTGCGGGTCCCAACCGCAGATCTCTTCTTCCACGTAGCCGAGCGCATGGCTCCAGATGATGAGGGCATCCCTACGATACCTTCTTCTCCTCCACCTAATGCTCATGATATACGCCTCGAGTTGCCAACATGACCAATAACAAGAGCACGTGCCAAGAAACTACAATCTCAGGTGAACTTGCTCCTTAATGAATATGTCATTGATTTTAATGAGAATTTTATACTACCTAAAAACAGTGTTTTGCTTGTGCTCAGGTTTGAAGATTCAGCGATGGACGGAGTTCAAGGATATGCGGCCGTCATCCAAAGAAGGCCATCAAATGAGGAGGTCAAGGCATGGCCTATGGCACATTCAGCCAAGGAGGAGAGGGCCAAGGTCCATGTGGCCAAGCGAGGGATCAAGGCCCAAACGGTCAAGCACAAAGCCCGTGTGGAGGAACCAGGAAGGAAGCCCAAGTCCACGCATGAACAGTAACCGCTCGTGAACAGTGCCGACCCATGAACAGTAGCGCGCGTGAATAGTAACAATGCATGAATAGTACCATATATTGAATAGTAGTACCGAATTGTTCTTAGGTCAAGACTATATATTGAAGGGTAGACCCCCATTGTAAAGGCAAACCATATTTTTGAGATAAAGAATAGAACATAAGTTATTGCTTGTTCTTTCATACAAGAAATTCATGCGAGGATTTCTGAGAGAGAATTAGGTGATCCGTTGTTCGTTCTACCTCACAAAGTCAAGTTTGCTTTTCCGCTGGGAATTGAGGGCTTGGCGATCTCCGCTCGTGGTCTAGCGGCGATCATCCTGGTGCATGTTGGTGAATATCCATAGAGCTACAAGTCCGTGCACTGGCGCGTGGTGTACAGCTGAGCGTTGTTCGTCGTTAAGTACTATTTATCCATGGTTCTACTCGAGAAGATTGGGCCACCCCGTATCATCGTGGTATCAAATTCCAGACCACTCGGTAGAATCTCTTTTTATCCATAATTTAGTAGATTATTTTTCAGTCCTATACACCGAAAAAGCCACAAAAAAATATCGTCTTTCGTTGTAGCTTAAATCAGTATTTTTAGTGCATTTGTTAGGCCTTAATCCACTCGTTCATCGTGTTTAGTTGCTAGTCGTGTTCTGTTTGCGTCTATTTTTGTTTCCCCTTCCACAAATTTTTGTGCTCGTACTTGATTCCTGTGTTTGTGCAACTACACATCACATATATCTAGTGGATTGCACGTTGTTTTTTCTTCATGAACCCATCTATCTGTTCGCGAACCTTTTGTACCTATCAAGACTAGCTCATTGTTGTGCTTGAGGGACTGCTCCTAAGAATTTTTTGGACACCAAGTGTTTTTGTGTGTACACTGTTCACGTTGTAGTGTAATCGCTCACATCGAGTAGCGCGTCTTGCCGCCATGAGTTCCAAACAAACAAACAAACAAAAAAAATTAGCATTGTTAGTGGTTGGCCATGAGAAAAAAAAGAAGAAAAAAAACAAAGAACCCACAAAAAAAAAAGAGACGGCAAAAACTTCGGCCATAGTGTTGCTTTCTTTTGTTGGAGCATTATTATATTTTGTCTCCGCCATCGCTCGCATACCATAATTTTTTAGCACTCTTGTGCGCCATATCCAATTTTTGAGCACTAGCTAGCGCCTCTCCTGAATCTGTTGTAATATCTGCGTTAGATCCATACAAAATTATTATTTGTATTGCTCCTTTCTTTGATTGCAATAGTCCCATTATCATTGTGCGTGTGTTCTTTGTTTATTCCTCACTTATATTTATCGATCGCAATTAGGCATTGTGAGTCTCGCTTGGATTGCTACCTAGCTCGACAATCTTTAAATTATGAATTTGTTAGGTTATTTTCCTCACCTAGCTCCACCAAAACATCGTGTCACGTATTGATTTGTTGTTCTTGATATTCGCTCACACAATCTTGGTTGGTCGTTCGTTGCTACGAGTGTAAGTTTTTGTTGCTCTTAATTTACTTTGAATGGTACAACTTGCTTTGTTTCGGATCAAGAGTTGAGAGTTTCCCACTTATTTTCCACATATATTGTCACTTGGTATTTTTTTGCATCGTAATAATGTCAAGAAGCAAGCAGACAAAGATCTAGACGGCAACCTTATCGATCCAAGTTACCAAGATGTCCTTCCATACACTTCGTACACGCCCGAGACGAAGTTTTGATCGAGGTCGAATTGATGTACGGCAACTTTGGGCGTGTCCAAAATAACTTGGACGACCTGGGGACAGATTTTCAGAAGCTATCCGTGACCGTTGACGACAACCACAAGGTGCTACTCGACGCTATTGCCAAGCTCACAGCTTCAATGCAGCTGGGTACACGTGGCGATGCGGGGAGTGTACATCTCCCGTACAAGCCGTGCGACGAGACGAATACGGAGGCTACCGCTAAACGGCAGCGCGAGGATGAACCACGCCAACGACAATTTGACGAATAGGCGTGTGTACGCGAAGCGGCGCAATAGCGACGTGTTGTTGCTGAGGTCGCGGCGCGTCCCCCTGCACAAGGGCATGGCCGCGGCAATGGCGCAGGAGGAGGCGGTGCCTACCTAAGCTCCTACGATGGTGTCCACGATGGTGCCTATGGAGGCACGCATGACGACGCCTTTGGGGGTGCCTACTATGGTGCCCATGGAGGAGGTCGTGGCAACCACCACAATGACGATGACGGTGACGAGTCCGTGTTCGACGACTATTTGCCTCGCCGTCAACATAATCAGTATGCCCGCAATCGTCGGTGCGATGAGGACGCCGATGATCTTGTTGCAAAGCCCAAGTTCACAATGCCATCCTTTGAAGGTACTACAGAGGTGGAGGTTTATCTTGCATGGGAGTTAAAAGTTGATAAGTTGTTCCGCATAAACCGCTATTATGCTTTGGACAGATATGCTGCTACATGGTGGGAGCGCTATGTGCAACAGCGTATGGAGCGACATGAACCACGTGTTGTTACATGGGACGAGCTGAAGCGACAGATACGCGCACGCTTTGTACCTACACATTACAAGTGCTCGCTACATGAGAAACTAATTGGGTTGCGACAGGGATTGAAATAAGTTGTTGAGTATTATAAAGAGATGGAGTAGATTATCATACATGCTGATGTGCGTGAGAATGAGGAACAAGCGATGGTTCGCTTTCTTGCTGGGATGAATTATGCTATTCGGCGGATCGTTAATCATCATCAATACCACAACATGGTTGAGTTGATGCATCAGGAACGTGAGGCTGAGAAGCAGGTAATTGAAGATGCTAAGTATACTGCAAGGCAACGTTATTCAGCGAGCATGGCACCACCGTAAAACACGGGACAGCCGGGCAAGTTCGCTCCATCCGGGGGCAATTTAGCGACACGTAGTTCAGCATAGAGGAAGACAGATAGTACGCCGCCACCAGCGCGTCGACCACCGACGCGTGCTGCTAGCACGGCATCCTCGATGGGTTCTACAGGCCGGTCATGTGATGTGACATGCTACAAGTGCAAGGGAGTTGGGCATTTTTAGAAATATTGCCCAAATAATAAAGTTATGATACTTACTGATGATGGATATATTTTAGCTAGTGATGAGGACGATACTACTCCGTTTGCTGATTTTGCAGAGGATCCCACAGAGGATGAGAGATTGGATCAGAGGTCGGGTCACGGATGGAGCGATATGCTAGTGTGAACACCTCGTACTTAGCGTGTCACAAAGCTACCATCGACAATGGTGCAATTTGTTTCATCATAGGCGGCATTGGTGGTAAAGTGTGCAAAGTCATAATTGATGGAGGAAGTTATCATAATCTGGCCAGTAAGGAGATGTGCACAAAATTAGGCTTAAAATATTTACCCCATCCTCATCCTTATCATTTGCAGTGGTTGAGCGATGTGGGCGCGGTGAAGGTCGGTCATATAGTGAAGGTGCACTTCAAGATTGGCAAGTATGAGGATACCATTGTGTGCGATGTGGTGTCCATGTTAGTTTGTCACTTACTGTTGGGGCGCCCATGGCAATTTGATCGCCATGTTTATCATGATGGGCATACAAACTGCTACAAGTTTAAGTGGAGCGGCAAAGATGTGATTTTGTATCCACTTACACCGACAAAGATAGTCAATGCTGATAAGAAGAAAGTTGAGATGAAAATTGAGAGTACACCAAATAGCGATATTCTACTTTCGGTGAGTGAGAGCCACAAGCCAAAATTGAGCGGTAAAAAGCAAAATGAGGGAGAGAAAGGTTTAGTAATGTTAGTCACCAAATCAGAGATGAGAGCTTTTTGTGAGAATCCCAATTTGGTGCATTTTGTACTCTTGTACAAAGATACTTTGCTTTCTACTGACGACTTGACGTCTCTTCCTAGTAGTGTCTCTCATGTTTTGTAGGAATTCAATGACGTTTTTTCCAGAGGAGGTGCCCGCTGGTTTGCCACCAATCCGCGGGATAGAGCATCAAATTGATTTGATTCCAGGAGAGATGCTACCAAATCGACCACCGTACCGCACCAACCCTGAGGAAACAAAGGAAATTCATAAATAAGTACAAGAGCTTCTCGACAAAGGGTACGTACGTGAAAGTTTGAGCCCTTGTGTTGTTCCTGTTATTTTAGTTTATAAGAAAGATGGTACTTGGAGCATTGCATAGATTGTAGAGCGATTAATAATATCACTATTCGATATCGTCATCCTATACCTCGCTTAGATGATATGTTAGACAAATTGAGTGGTGCTATTATTTTCTCTAAAATTGATTTGTGTAGTGGGTATTATCAAATTAGGATGAAAGAAGGGGATGAGTGGAATACTGCTTGTAAAACAAAATTTGGTTTGTATGAGTGATTAGTCATGCCTAACTAATGCACCAAGTACTTTCATGAGATTGATGAATCATGTTTTCAGACATTTCATTGGGAAATTTGTGGTCGTGTATTTTGATGATATCTTGATTTACGTACCATAATGAATTTGATCATATTGACCACATTAGACAAGTGCTACTGTGTTTCACGTGATGCTAGGTTGTTTGGGAACTTAGCGAAGTGCACTTTTGCAAAGATCGTGTCATATTTTTGGGCTATGTGGTTTCGACACGAGGAGTAGAGTTAGATGAGTCTAAAATTGAAGCAATTAAAATTGGCCTACTCCTATGAATGTTAGTCAAATTAGGAGCTTTCATGGACTCGCTGGTTTTTATTGGCGTCATATGATTTTAGCACCATCGCTATCCCAATGAATGAATTAACAAAAAAGGTGTTGAGTTTACATAGGGGTGGCACGAAGAAGTCGCATTTGTTGAATTGAAAAGCGCTTAATTGAGGCAATTACTTGTTCTACCTGATTTTACTAAGAATTTTGAAATTGAATGTGATGCTAGTGGAATTGGTATTGGCGGTGCATTGATGCAAGAGGGAAGACCGGTTGCTTATTTTTAGCGAGAAACTCCAAGGTGCACACTTGAATTATCCGGTCTATAGTAAGGAGCTGTATGCTTTAGTGCGAGTGTTAGAAGTTTGGCAATATTATTTATAGCCTAAGGAATTCATAATACATTTTGATCATGAGGCTTCAAAATATTTGCAAAGTCAAGCTAAGTTGAACCGTCGACATGCTAAATGGGTGAAATTTATTGAGTTGTTTCCTTACATTGTGAAATATAAGAAGGGTAAGGAAAACGTGGTTGTTGATGCTCTTTCTAGGAAAAGTGTGCTTTTAAATCGTTTAGATGTACAAGTTCCTGGTTTAGAGAGTTTGCGTGATTTATATGCTAATGACCATGATTTCGCTTCACCTTATGCGCATTGCAAAGATGGGAAAGGTGGGACAAATTTCATATTCATGATGGATTTTATTTCGCTAACAAACTATGCGTTCCGTAATCGCCGGCGCTTTGTTATTATTGCAGGAATCTCATGCAGATGGATTGATGGGACATTTTGGACGTGAGAAGACGTTGTCTATGTTGAGCGATCACTTTTATTGGCCTAAGATGAGGCGTGATGTGGACAGGTAGGTACAACGGTGCATCAGTTGTCACAAGGCAAAATCGAAGTTGCATCCACATGGTTTGTATACTCCTCTTCCAGTTGCTAATGCACGATGGGAAGATATTAGTATGGACTTTGTTTTAGGACTGCTTAGGACGAAGAGGGGGAGAGATTCTGTTTTTGCCGTTGTGGATCGATTTTCAAAGATGGCAGACTCTATTCAGTGCCACAAGAGCTTACGATGTGTCGCATGTTGTCGATTTATTTTTCAGGAGATAGTGAGGTTGCATGGCGTACCTGTGACCATTGTCTCGGATCACGACGCCAAATTCATGAGTTATTTCGAAGACACTTTGGGGAAGCTAGGGACAAGGTTGTTATTCAAAGACAACTTGTCATCCCCAAACTAATGGTCAAATAGAGGAGGTGAATCGCACACTTTCGATGCTGCTAAGGACCATAATCAAGAAAAATATCACGGAGTGGAGGACTGTTTGCCACACATGGAGTTCGCCTACAACAGAGCCGTCCACTCTACTACACAGATGTGCCCATTTGAGGTGATGTATGGTTTCAAGCCTATTACGCTACTTGATTTGCTGCCGCTTCCAAGTCAACAACGAACAAATATGGAGGCGTCAAAGAGGGCTGAATATGCGAAGAAATTGCACATCAAGGTAAAAAAAGAAATTGAGCGCAAGGCGAAGTACTACGCTGACAAGGCGAACAAGAAAAGAAAGAAAATGATTTTTCAGCTAGGCGATTTAGTTTGGTTACACTACCGCAAGGATCGTTTTCCGGATCGATGTAAATCGAAGTTGCTGCCACGAGAAGATAGACCTTTCAAAGTGCTTGAGTGGATTAACGATAATGCATACAAAATTGAGCTTCCAGGAGATGACTATGGCGTGAGCTCGACATTCAACGTTTCTGATTTATCGCCGTTCTTCGATGCTCATGATTTAGCGTCGAGGACGACACCTTTTCAAGAGGGGGAGGATGATGAGGGCATCCCTACGATACCTTCTTCTCCTCCACCTAATGCTCATGATATACGCCTCGAGTTGCCGACAGGACCAATAACAAAAGCACGTGCCAAGAAACTACAATCTCAGGTGAACTTGCTCCTTAATGAATATGTCATTGATTTTAATGAGAATTTTATACTACCAAAAACAGTGTTTTGCTTGTGCTCAGGTTTGAAGATTCAGCGATAGACGGAGATCAAGGATATGCGGTCGTCATCCAAGGAAGGTCATCAAATGAGGAGGTCAGGGCGCTGGCCTTTGGCCCATTTGGCCAAGGAGAAGAGGGCCAAGGTCCATGCGGCCAAGCGAGGGATCAAGGCCCAAACGGTCAAGCACAAAGCCCATATGGAGGAACCAGGAAGGAAGCCCAAGTCCGTGCGTGAACAAAAGAATCGCCATAAACAAGAAGCGCCGTGAACAAGTCTCGACCCATGAACAGTAGCGCGTGTGAATAGTAACAATGCATGAATAGTACCATATTGAATAGTAGTACCAAATAGTTCTTACACCAAGACTATATACTGAGGGTAGACCCCCATTGTAAAGGCAGACCATATTTTTGAGATAAAGAATAGAACACAAGTTATTGCTTGTTCTTTCATACAAGAAATTTATGCGAGGATTTCTGAGAGAGAATTAGGCGATCTGTTGTTCGTTCTACCTCACAAGGTCAAGTTTACTTTTCCGCTAGGAATTGAGAGCTTGGCGATCTCCGCTCGTGGTCTAGCGGCGATCATCCTAGTGTGTGTTGGTGAATATCCATAGAGCTGCAAGTCCGTGCACTGGCGCGTGGTATACAGCTGAGCGTTGTTCGTCGTCAAGCACTATTTATCCATGGTTCTACTTGAGAAGATCGGGCCACCCCGTATCACTAGCGCAGCACCACGCCGCTC
>JAYEVD010000133.1:37500-117473 GCA_036346405.1 Phyllostachys edulis
ACACACACATATATGTGTGTGTGTATATATATGTGTGTGTGTGTGTATACACACACACACACATATTTTCAGCTTAGATTAGTTAAACTAGTTGGGATGATAATACTTGCTGACCTACTTAGCTTGTGCTTATTCCTCCTTGTCTTGCGTATGTTGTCTAAACTGCAATGTATGAGCAAGATGCTGGTAACTCGCTTAGTTCACCAACTCATGGCAGCAGGAGTTGCCTCCGAATTGCAACAACCGAGAGGCGAGGTTCCAACACCCTCGCAGCCCAAGCCGCAGTATCCATCTACACCAATGCCAGCTGAGCAAACTCCACCTGCGTCTACTGCTGCCGTTGAAGAAACTTTGCCGCAACCACCCACCATGGCACAAGTCTTGGCCATGATTGATCAAGGATGGTAGACCAACACACTTCTACTCCGGCAACTAGTGCAAAACACGACAGCCCTCAGCACTACTGTCGGAGGAAACAGAGCTGCTACAAGCCAACCATCATCCAGGATAGGCGAGTTCATGTGAACTCAACCACCGACCTTCACTTCAGCAGTTGATCCCCTTGACGCAGATGACTGGCTCTGCACTGTCGAGAGCAAGTTGGTCATTGCCCAGTGTTCTGATGAGGAGAAAGTTCTGTACGCGTCCCATCAACTACAAAGCGCTGCAGCTGCCTGGTGGGAGAATCATCAGGCTATGCTTCCAAAGGGCCAGACTCTCACCTGGGTTACTTTCAAGGAGGCTTTCTCTAATGCCCACATCCCCTCAAGCATCATGGACATTAAGAGGCGGGAATTTAATGAACTTCGCCAGGGGAACCAGTCAGTAATGGAGTTTCTTCACTACTTCAACTACCTCGCCCGCTATGTAGCGTCCAAGATATAAAATGAAAGGAGAAAGATTGCTCTTTTCTGGGAACATCTCAACGAGGAATTGAAGTGGTCACTTGCTGCACATTATGTCTCCAACTTTCAGGATCTTATCAACAAGGCTATTCGGGTTGAAGATAGTACCTAAGCAGTTGTTGAGAGCCGCAAGTGCAAGTGGCTTGCTCAAAAATTAGCAAGCAGTAGTGTGCCTTGACTACGCGTTTGGCAACTAGCAAACGCACGTCCGTCTGCAGCACCACCTCCAAGATTTCAAGCTCAAGATCCTCGTCCTTAGCAACCCGCGGTTCAGCAATATAACCATGGAGTACAAATGCCCGACATACGTAATCGATCTGAACGCCACCGCTGGGCCAGGCAAGCGCGAACACTATTCAAGTATGTGCTCGAAGAAGAAATACCCAGCACCTCAACCTCAACCTCAAACCCACAGGGTCAAACAACGACCCCAGGGCCGTGCTCAAGGTCTAGGTGGACAGCAAGCTCCCAAGCCAACTCAAGGCTTCAGACACAGCTGTCTGAACCATACCACCGTAGAAGAGACTGGCGCATCACCTGATGTGGTGATAGGTACCATTCTCATTCACTCCGTACCCACTTTGGCATTATTTGATTTTGGAGCCTCCCATCCATTCGTCTCTAAGAAGTTTGCCAAGCAACAAGCACTAGAAACTGCATCTCTAGTGAGCATCATGTTAATCTACTCACCTGGTTCCGTCATGAAGGCAAAGCTCGGTTGTTTGGATGTTCAAATTGAAATAAATGGGTAGAATTCAAAGCCAACCTCATTATAATAGATACACCTGGGTTAGACGTTATTCTTGGGATGGAATGGCTAGCCAAAAATAAGGGAATAATAGACTGTGCAAGACAAGCTGTCTCCCTTGTCAACCCTGACGGTGAACGTGTCATATTTCACTCCAAACATGCCGCTCCATCGTAGAAGCCCATGCTAAATTCCATCTCAATCCAAGAGCTTAGTCAAGTGCCTGTAGTATGTGAATATCCCGATGTATTTCGGGATGAACTACCGGGAATGCCACCAGATCGCAACATGGAGTTCGTCATCGATTTAGTGCCAGGTACAGCACCTATATCTAAGCGACCTTATCGTATGGACATGGATGAATTAGCTAAATTGAAGAAACAACTCAAGGAACAGCTAGACAAGGGATTCATTCGCCCTAGCTCATCTCCATGGGGAAGTCCTGCTTTGTTCGTCACAAAGAAGGACAACAGTCTACTGATGTGCATCGATTGTCGTTCTCTAAATGAAGTCACCATCAAGAACAAATATCCTCTCTCAAGAATTGATGATTTATTTGATCAGATGAATGGTGCAAGTGTCTTCTCCAAGATTGACTTGAGAACTGGATATTTTTAACTTAAAGTCAGGCCAGAAGATATCCCAAAGACTGCTTTTACCACCCGTTACGGTCTATACGAGTACACCATAATATCGTTTGGACTAACTAATGCTCCCACAAATTTCATGAATCTTATGAATAAGATCTTTATAGAGTATTTAGATCAGTTCGTGGTAGTCTTCATCGACGATATTCTCATCTACTCCAAGACCACGAAAAAACATGAGCAACACTTGAGGATGGTGCTCGACAAGCTGCGTGAGCATCAACTGTATGCCTAGTTCAGCAAATGTGAGTTTTAGCTCAAGGAAGTCAGATTCTTAGGCCATGTCTTATCTGAAGGAGGTGTGGCAGTAAACTCGAGCAAAATACAAGATGTCTTAGCTTGGAAATAACCCCGCACTGTTCCAGAAGTCCAAAGTTTCCTCGGTCTGGCGGGATATTACCACTGGTTCATCGAGAACTTTTCCAAGATTACGAGACCAATTACTCAACTTTTGAAGAAGGAGAAGAAGCCCCGCACTGTTCCAGAAGTCCAAAGTTTCCTCGGTCTGGCGGGATATTACCACTGGTTCATCGAGAACTTTTCCAAGATTACGAGACCAATTACTCAACTTTTGAAGAAGGAGAAGAAGTTCGAATGGTCAGTAGCATGTGACGAGAGCTTTCATGAGTTAAGGAAGAGGATCAGCTCAGCCCCAGAGCTTACTCTGCCTGATATACACAAAGACTTCACTGTATATTGTGATGCATCCCACCACGGCGGATGTGTGCTAATGCAAGAAGGCAAAGTGGTAGCTTACGCCTCATGATAGTTACAGCCTCATGAAGCTAACTATCCAACTCATCATTTGGAATTAGCAGCTGTGGTTCATGCACTCAAGATCTGGAGGCATTACCTCATCGGTAATCGGTGTGAGATTTACTCCGATCATAAAAGTCTAAAGTATTTCTTCACACAGCCAGATCTGAACCTGAGGCAGTGAAGATGGCTTGAACTAATCAAATATTACGACCTTGGCATTCATTACCACCCCCGTAAAGCCAATGTTGTAGCTAATGCCCTCAGTCGGAAACTCCACTACTTGAGTGCATCAATGGAAGCAAAACAACCGGCACTACACGAATAGTTCCAGAAGCTCGACTTAGAAGTGGTTGAGGAAGGTTATGTTGCTACTCTAATGCTGCAATCTACTCTCGAGTCGCAGATTCAGACTGCTCAACATCCCAAATTTCGGGTTTGTATTACAAATGAATAAAAATGTGGTCTTTTTAAAAATTTTGTTGTATCTCTTGGTTATTCAATTTATTTGGTTTTCAAATCAGGTTTTTGTTGATTGTAAAACCTAAAACTATTATTTTATGAAAATACAAGTAAAAAAGAAACTCCAAAGATTTTTTAAAAATATATATAAATTACTTGAAAAACTTGAGAAAATTTATATAAGGATCTACACTATGACTTAAGCCTCCCTCAAAAAATTTCATAATTTTTGGAGTTAGTTTGCTAGGTCAAATAAATCCTAGAAGCTCTCAGCCTTTTCTTTAATTAAAAATCAGAAAATCTAAACCCTAACCTTCCCTCTCACTATCGGCTGGACCCCACCCGTTAGGTTACTGTTCCTTTGGCTGAGCCAGCTCCTGTGCACCTGTTCCACCGGCCGAACCCGATCGGACCACATTGCCACCAGACCAACTCAGTGTGGCGCACACCTCCTCACCCCATTGACCTGTGGGTCCCAACCGCAGATCTCTTCTTCCACGCGGCCAAGCGCATGGCTCTAGCACAGCGCACAGTGCCATGCCGCTCTAGCTCGCCACACCAGCATCCTCGCAAGTGTAACGCTGGTTTGGCCTCCACCCGTTGGCTTCAACGTCTACGCCTGCGTCTTCCGCGTGCCCATAATGACTGGTCAAATCCTGTCACTCGACCTTAATCTTGACCCATGCTGAGCGCCCGTGTGCCGAATGCACCGCCACCCATGCCGACCTCCTCGCCATTCTCCGCCTCCTCTCTATAAAATGGTCGTCCTGAGCCTCCCTCTAGTCATCTTCACCATCCCAATCCACCCCTGTACCTCCCTCTTACTCTCACCTGGTGAAACCACTGAGAAAGACTCGAGCTCAATTTTTTTGGCTGAGACGCCACCCTCACCATTATCTCCAACCCGTGAAGCTCCCTCTCCCTTATCTGCGTCACGTTATGCTCCTGAGCACCATCAATATTTCCCCTAACTTAATTTTGATTTTGCCCCATAGGAGCCATCGGAATCGGGTTCTTCCACGGCTTCGGCCAAAATGACCATTTCCACCGCCGCATTATCTCCGGTGAGGCATAGTACAATCCCTAGCGTGTGGAGCATCGCATGGATACTATGAAGCTTCCCCAAGCTGCCTCAACGGCCCTCATCCCCACTAGCGAGCTCTCCACGTCTACCCCACCGCCGTCGCCCCGGGTTGACATCGCTAGCTGTCCTCTGGCCATCTCCTTCACCCGTTATCACTCTGACGAGTTCCCTACATCTCATAGCTACCTATGCATGCGCCAATTGGTTGAGAGCGCCACCAACATCGTCGTTGTCATTTTGTCCCAAAAGCCTCCACCGCCTTTCTCCATCGCGCCGCCGCCTCCGGTCACCGGAGACCACGTTGCCGGTGCCGGTAGGTTTGCCGAGACCATGGCTCTCCATTTTGACCACCCAGACGCGTCGTCGTGCTCAGGTTCGTCGGCAATTGGCTGTAGACGCCCGTGCGCGAGAGCTCTCTCCGCTATCCGAACTCAAACAATACTGTAGCTAGGAGATTAATGACCAAATCAGTGTCGGGCGGTGATTAAAAGCCGAATCAGCGTCTTAACCGTGTGTTGAATTCAATCACCGGTATTAACTGCTGCTAGTGTGTCACTACCGTGTGGGGCCCCGAACAGAAAACCAAGGTCATTTGGTGCTCTGAGATCCGCACTGAGACACTTACGCGTGGGCTTGAGGTCTTTATCACACACGGAAATCCACAGCATGCACCATGACACTATGCACGTGGACTCCAGTCCACACACTATTTCGTGGACCAAGCCAATGACACATGGGTCCCACTTGTAAGAAATGTTTTCCTTTAGAAATTAATAGTTAAAGAAAATGAAAACCCAAGGACCCCTTTGTCATTGACTAGGAATTTTAATTTGGAAAAATAATTCGAAAAGAAAAGAAAAGGGCAGGCCCCACCTGTTAGCTGTTAGAGAGTCACACTCTCTCTCCCTTTTCTTTTTCCAGAGAATTTTCAGTCCAACCAAATTTAGAACCTTAATAAATTTTGCTAGGAAACTCCAAATAAGTTGATTTTTGTTTCTAAATTTGTCTAAAATCATAATCTATCTGATTATGTAAAAATATTTGAATTTGGCTACTGTTTGAATTGATTTGCATTATCTAATTGATTTCCAGTTCTTTTTGCAATAGACGTTGATTGCACGAACGAAATCTTCGATGACCAACCAAGTGTATATTCAGAACAACCTGAGCAAGGCAAGCACCCCCTTTGATCATATTGATCCTAGTATTTTACTTATTGTACTTTGTTTTGCAAATTCTATTATTGCACGCGCGTATGTTCAATATTAAACTGCTATGTTTTGGGATATTGGTAGCTATAAATCCTATTTGTTGCATGAATTCTTTTGACATGTTGATATCCCTACTTTGTTAACATTAGTATATGGGTTAGACAATATATAATATCAATTGGAAAGTTTGAGTGCGAGCTATCGCACAAATGCTTACTAGAACGATATTTTTTCTAGAAAGAGATGTAAAAGGACGATATGATAAATGTGAATTTGGGAGATTTATGAAAATATACGGAGGGGTGTGTCTTTGTTATTTTGAATAAAAAGAAAATGCAAAACCTTGTTTTGGACACGGGCGAGTTATACTATATTCTGAAAAAGTGGGAAAGGAGTCTCACAAGTTGATAGGGGGAGGTTCTCGTCCGAGTCAATTAAGGACCGAACGCCGGTATATCCGACCTAAACATAAGTGTACAACCACATATGTTGCATTGGGACAGCCTTAACTAATTAAGTCATCAAAAAACAAGCCTTGCACGTAGGTAGGCTGTATAGTGTGGACAGGGCCAAGGGACCGTCATGTTTGAAGGGGCTCCCTCACCGAGATGTTGGGAATAAAGTTTGCTGACACAACTACGAAGCCTCACTCGATGGGTATACCTGGGTTCAGTGTGAAAAACGTAGCAATGAGACGGGTATACTCGGGTGTAGTGAGGATCAAACTTTGCTGGGCTATTGCAAGGATAGGACTAGATGATGTAAAGTCTTTGACATGTGCTCTAGGCTGCTTACCTAAGGAAGTGAGCGGTGGTACCCCGGATGCCAAACAAACTAGAGAAGTCGTGTTATGTGGATAAAGTTATACACCTCTGCAGAGTGTAAATCTATTATAATAGCTGTGCTCGCGGTGATGAGCATACTTAGTGTAGTATTGCCAGGTATAGTCTTGATTTTTCCAAAAACTGTCTTATCGAGAAAAGCTTGGGAAATGGTTTGTGATTTAATTGAGATAACTGCCATGGTGTGGCTGAACACGAATTTGGCTCGCAGCCAAGGAGGGTTGTGAGATGTAGTTGTTATTATTGGTGATTCATTCAAATACTACTTACTGTCCTGTTATCCATTTAAAATGCTCTTTCAAACGCGGTTGCAAAGTACTACTTATGTATATTGCAAATAAAATCTGCTTAATGGAAAATAACTTGTAGCATAGAGCCTTCTCTTTGATAGCCTTACATCTAAAATAACTTTTGCGATACACTACAAGTTTTGCTGAGTACACAAGTACTCAATCTTGCTTATGTTGTTGTTTAGAGTATGAAGAGGAGCCAATACCAGATGACACGTTTTTCGCACCCAGAACCGGAGGGTTCGGTGATGGGTCTATCTAGGACCTTGTACCTTGTAAGGTTGCCTGAGGGTCGGATGGGCAAACCACTGGGACTTTACTGCTTTTGTCTTTACTTCCACTGCTACTCTACTCTGTTTAATACTTGTTTATATTTGGCTGATCGGCCTTTGTAATGTAATAATTGTAGCGCTTAAGTTAAGTACCATTTTTCTTTACTTTACATGTGAATATATGGTTGTGAATGCCAAATGTTGTGAATGTGTGTGCTAGCTACTGATCCAGGGACTAGCACAGAATACACATAGGGTCTTCGGGTATTCCACACCCGGGGTCTGACATCAATTCCGAGTTCTTCCGGGAGGATGCGCGCCCGTCCATCCCGTTCTAGAAGTTCGGCTTCTCTAAGACCGGCGTGGTTAGGATCATCGTCTCCAGCATAGCCATCTCCTCCTCCTTCGCCTGGGCGGACCCCAAGCAGATCGGGTTCTTCCTCCTCTCCGACGAGTCCCTCTTCTAGGCCATCTACGAGTCGCAGGAGCCGCCGCCACCGGAGAAGCGCGTGGAGACCACGGGCGGCACCGACGAGCCCGACGTCTCCTACCGCGTCCTCTCGAGCCCCTACGTGAAGACCCTCTTCACCTTCCACGACATGGAGGGTGGCCACTACAACAAGTCCTTCCCTGTCACCCACCCCAATGAGTACAACCTCTACTTACATAAGCTGTGTCTTTGGAGTCTCGTCACCATGAAAGTCCGCACTGAGATGTACAACGCCAACAAGGGGGTGATCCATAAGATCCAACAGATCATTGGTTCCATTCTTTCCGCATGATTTGGGTTAGTGTAATACCCTGTTCAATCTTTAGAACTATATTTGAATTTGAACCATTTTATTAGGAATTAAAAAGGGATTTCAGAATTTCTCTTGAAGGGGGATTAAATTTTGGGCTAAAGGCCCATAGCCTTTGCCCATTAGGGGCAGCCAAAAACATAGGTGCTACATTACCACCCCTCCTGCTACAGTACCACACTGCTACCGCTACAATACCACGCCGTCACTACATTACCGTTGCCTCCGTTGTTGCTGTCCAAGAAGAAGGAGAGAGGGAGAAGAACCCTTGGTCTTGGCCAAATAAGGAGAAAAGAAGAGGGAGAGATGAGAAAAAGAGGAGAGGAGTGCCTCACGGGGGTTTTAGTGGGCACACGCATCTTCAAGGGGTAATGATCTTCTCCTCGCTGGTTGGATCGAATTAGATTCGTAATTGCCATGATTAGGGATTCTTTGTTCACGCAATTAATTTCAAAAATCTGTTCAACGCTTGCTCGTCAGGTTTCGTGTAGTTAAATTCTAAATTGGAGTATTTTGTTTGCTAGAGATTGGTAGGGTTTGTTTTCAATTTTTCATAGGTTCAAAGATCACCCAATTAGGAGTTGTGGTCTAGAAGTTACGTTGATTTCATTACTGTTGTCCAGAATTCTGATGAATATTAGCAGTTGATTTGTTTATTAAATTAAGATTGTGTTAATGGTTGATTCAGAGAGTTCACCCAACACGATTGTCGTAGGAATTTCTTAAGCTTTCCATATTGTTAAAAATCTTAAAATTTGGTGCATCCATTCGAAAGTTATGAAATTTCTTATACTGTTGTATAGTTTGTCTGTCATATTATAGTTCTAGATGTTCATCTGATTATTAGACTCAAAGGTTGGCCGAATTGGAGATTCTTGCCAACTAGGTTATTGTAGAGAATTTCACTACCTTTCCAGAGAATCTGAGTTTGCTCTTTTACGAGTTTTAGAGAGAAAGTTATGTAACTTTTAATACTGCTGTCCAGTGTAGTTTCCTGTTAGAATACCATCTAACTTGTGTAGAACAAGTAAATAGATCTTGGGTTTTGAGAAGACGAGGTAGAGCATTGCGAGTAGTGTCTTGTACCACGTCGTTCTTATTTGAGTAACTTAATTGTGTAGGAGGAGAGGCTTCTTGATTAGTGGCATCATCTTTGCCTCCTAACGCGTCGCAATGCGAAAGGCAAGTACAATTGAATTGTCTTGATTGCTATTTGTTCCACTTGATTGATAAATGTGCAATGGATAATTCCGGTATTACTTGTTTCCCTTCATAATTGATATATCATGATTCTTCGATAATATATTTATGTTCAACATATTCATTCGTCCATTCATTCATGTTTCACCCGCGGGAGTGGGTAGTGAAGTCACATCATTCCAACATGGGCAAGTACATTGTGAAATGTATTGACTGATATCTGTTTGTAATGCTTGATGCTCATGCTATGATTAAGTTCTATGGATTTCGAGTAATTCTAATAATTCTTGTTTCTTTTCGTGGATGTTAATCCATGCTTCTTAAGATTATGTCTTTCATATCCATGAATTCATTCATTCATTCGTTTGTTCATGTTTAACTCACGAGAGTGGGAAGTAAAGACCCATTATTCCAATATGGGCATGTAAGACCCACCATTTCAATGTGGGCAAATTGGATCTCCGTTATGAAACATTCTTCATACAGGCCTTGGATCCCCGTATTTTGGATAATGCGGGCCTGGGTGAACACCGACGAGTGTTCACTGGCTATACCGGTATAAGCAGAAGTGAAGAGCATGTATTCCATTCTCGTATAAGATTTCTACCATTCTGTTTTATATTCAGACATTATGAATGTTATGTTCTTGATTCAGTACTTTTTCATATTATTCTGTTGTACTTGCTGAGTCGTGGACTAATTCTTGCCATTGTTTGTGTGTTTTAGGTAAACACTGATGACGGTATACTTGGGAGGAATTAGTCACGGATCACTTCATTCACTTCACATTTCACTATTAATTAATGGACTTGTTATTATCTTTTATTTGATAATACTGGATTATAATAATTGAGTTTTGATGGTTGAGGTTATCATTCATTATGACTTGGTTGAACTAGTGAATGCTTAATATTTTTTGTATAGACTCTTGATAGTTTTATCTTGAATAGTTCAATAGGATTGGCTATTTACGAGTTTGTTATGTTGCTGAAATCTAATTCAATTCTTATGATCAATCTATTGTTTGTTGATCCTTACATTATTAGGCGATAGGTTGCTAAAATTATTTCATATTGTTAATGTATATTAGACTTTTAAGTAGTATCGTGGCTTCTATATAGTCGAGTGTTACAGTCAACCCTTCGCCCCCAAAAAAGATTTGGTTTGCACGGGACAAGAGCGGTTCGAACCGCTCCGGACCACTCCCATCCCTAGGCATGAGATACTGAGACGTAGGTTTGTATTTCGTTCACAGCTGAGCCTAGTGTGATATTCCCAAGGTCACCACCAGACTTGGGCGAGCGCGATGTCCCTTCAGCCGAAAAGCCTTAGGATTGGGAGTATTCGGCTATCATCTATCGGACGGCCCACGCTTCGTGCAGCCTACTTCCCGGAAGCCGAACAACTGGCCCGCGTTAGAGGCATGCCACAGCCTGCACGGGGCACGCGCGCAGGCCAGGATTATCCCCATGGCTCGTACGTGCAGAAGCGGCTAGGGCCGGCCTCCGCGGGCCCAAGTTGCGGAGCGCCGCGCAGCTCGGTCCGAGCAGCCGTGCGTGGAGGCGATCGTGCCCACGGTTGAGCGTGGGCGGGCCGAACCCGCCGGGGAATGCCTCTGCCGCACGGGCAAAAACGCCGGAATTGCAGAGCGCGACGACGCGTTTCTGCCGTAAGTGACATCCACGAGTATGTAGGAGAGGAAAGAGCGGCGCAACGCCGTCAGAGGTGCAGAGGTTTAAGCCTGCCTGGACCAACAATTGTCGAACATGTTACGTGAACAGACAATCTTAATGTTCCATTAATTTCAACAAACCGAAAAAATACACGACGGCAAAAGACAAAAGATATGACCGGGCACGATCTTGTGCACCACACGCTACTGATGAATCACATTGCTTGCAGCCACTCGTTTATTAAAGCACGCGAGCGAACCAACGGACGGTACGCGCGGCGTTGTTCACGAGCCACGCGCGGCGTAGGATTGCTCAGTTGGAAGACCGCTCCCCCGCGCCGGAGGCCTTCTCGGCGGCGCCCGTGGCGTCACCGCCCTTCTCGGCGGCGGCGGCCGTCGCGGCCGAGACGCCCGGCCAGTCGCGGCAGGCGCAGTGCTGGCCCTCGGGGATCTGCCGGTGCACCGACGCTACGTGGCGCCCGCACCCCGCCCACGTGGACTTGCCACATGTGCCGCACTTCACCTGGTAGCACATAGTACTGATGCTTCCTTGACAGACGGCAAACTGCGCTGCTCGCGATCCTGAAGCTCGCTCAATCGTTGGGGTGAATATGGCCGTAGCTGGAAGACGATTGGGGCTATTTATAGACGCTCGACCAATTCCATTTTGTCCTTTGCTTGGTCCATTTGACCACTTAAATGTGTTTGTGTTGTGTCTTGAGAAGGATCATGTGAAACCCAGGCCGGAGCAGGGTGTCGGTGTGGCTAGCTGGCGTATGCAGACCGCTGAGACATGTTGTGTTGTTGATAAAAGCTTGCGTTTTTGAAAAAAAAAAGAGAGAGAGAGAAGAAAGAAGTGCTATAGGTAGTGGCACTGACCTATAGCACTGAATAAGCCTAACACGATATTAAGTTCTGCTATAAAAGGATGAAAGTTAAGAGGAAATTCCATTGAGCAGATGACCAAATTATACGCGGACAAGGCCATAGAGGATCCGACCAAGCAACTCATCGCTTACCTCACGCCTACAGTTCAGGCTGTTGGGGAGTACTGAATTCCAGCACCAATTCAATTCTCACACACACGATCATCCAGCTTGCCCATGTGTGTATCCATTGACCGCAGCAGAAGTGGCCTCTGTTTTTTTCTCCCTCGGGTGCCTTTTTAGATCTACCGACAATGGTTATAAAATTAGTCTAAGATCGATCCGTTCAAACTTGACCGACCTACACTCGCAGACGGCCGAAATCCGTCAAAGCTCGTGCTTTGATCTACATTGCAGATACGTTTCCTAGCTCTCTTGTAGTACTACTAATATAGACTAGACTGTTTCTCTTACGCTTTAATTAATTTGGGCCCGCGTGCCATTTCATGTTCAGTTTTAATTTCACAATCCTCTTAGAAAAAAGAACTTTAAGCTCATATACCAGCTGGGGTAGGGTTTCTTTTTCCCCCAGTAGGACGATGTAAAGCGACAAAATCATTGTTACTTGTTTGATTTTGATCGTGATAGTTAATGGAACTAGACGGGGTTCTCTTTTCCCAAAATAGAGTTCTCTGTACTTCGATCGTGATGCGAACCAACCAACGGCAATTTCTACAAGTAAGTTTCCCTCGATTTTTTTTATTTAAAAAAAGCTCTACAGAGTACGTTGACGTTGCCAAGCATCTCGCGAAAAGCATAATTGGAAACTGGAATGCCTTATTCTCGAATCAAGGACACACCTGTCCAATTCCACGCTATTTGCGTATAAAGACCGTTCGAGTGAAAACAATGGTAGAATCCTCTTTGTTCTCCGTCTCCCTGTTAATAACAGAGAACTCCTTCACGCTATAAGAAAACCATGGAAAAGACGCTTTTCTATATGTATTTTTTAATTTATCTTTAAAATAATGAGTTCTATAGTCTAGAGGTGTTTTTTAGAGATGCTGTAAAAATCGTCCTAAAATTTTGTATGCGAAAGACGGTTTTGAGACGTTTTCGAGACACATACAAGATTTTATATTGTAGAGACGTTTTTGATACGCTATCTAATTCGCCTAAAGTTCTTGTTGTGTAAAGATATTTTTTGAGACGCTTTCCAACTCTCTAGTATCGTTTTTTCGCTTGTTGAGATGTGTTAAAAGAACTACATATAAATATTGCAACACACAACTAAACATGTGAGGTTGAGGTTCATAAGGTGAGTTTGAGTACCAACCTTTGCAAGGGTACACACATTTTTTATGTTTTATTTATGTGGCTCGCTATACTAGTAGAACAATTTAATGTGGCTCGCTATACTAGTAGCACAATTTAACGCCTCTATGTAATGTCTATTTTTTTGATACACAATAAAGAGTCTCTATAAAATGATGCAAAGAATATAAAGGAGTTTTTAATTGTGAGACCATGTGGAGGTCATCCCATTGCTTGTGATGAGCAATTGACTGTGCTTTGCATGTGTTGTCGAAATTTGACTTTGGTTTTGATATTGAGTAGATTTCAGTGCTGTTGTGAGGTGGTAAGCGGTCAAACCGGCCATGGCCGCGCGGTCTGACTGCCCTTGGTCGCGGTTTGACTAACCATGTGGGCCCTATGGATTTATGGAGTTTGGACGCCAAACACTTATGAAGGCACGTGTAGGGATGTATTTGCACTAGGTGTCATGGCAGATTGAGCATCGAGCTAAAACTAGATAGAGATTTGCTGAAAGTCCAGAGATGATGTTTTTAGGTGCAGTGAAGCGGTCTGACCGCCAGCGGTATGACCGACATGGATTGCGGTATGACTGGCTAAGATTGTGATTTTGAGTTGAAACTTGAGAATTTGTCTCAGGGCTATGGTAATGTTCATATGTGTTGCATGATGTATTTATGACTAATGTGGGTCAGGTTGGAATGAACTTGTGTCCGAAAATGGTTTGTTTGGTCTATTGTTATACATGTGGCTCCGAAGTCAACTATGGTCAACGACGAGGAGGACTGAGACTTGATTAGGAGAACCAAGGTCCAGAACGGTTATGGAGGTCGGGTGAGATAGTTGGATTCGGACAAGACACGAGATGGACAAGAGCTATGGAAGGCACAAGAGGTCAAGGTCAAGCGAGACATGTGATGCGACAAATGATTTGGGCCTATTTGCAAGAGAGGATGGTTCAGTGGGATCCGGACACGTGAGAGGTTTCGTGGGAAGTCATTTGAGCCACATGGATGATGGCGAAGCATGGGCGATGCTTTGAAGAGAAGGAATTGAAAAATGTCGGTTGAGGGTGAAAGTATCTAGGCCCTTAGAATTGTTTTTTGGTAATTAATGTCAATATTATGCTAAGGGACTAACATGTGCGCTAAGATGTGTTAAAGATTAAGTCCTAATGATTGATTGATGACAAGGCTTTTGGCAATGCTAATGTGATGAAAGATCAACATGGATCAAGACAAAGGTATAGTATAGCCTAAGGGCATGTACAATGGTACAGACAGCTGCTGTCTATAGCAACTCTCCATGTCACCTGTAGACAACACTAAAGACAGCTCATACAATGGTATAGACAGCTGCTGTCTTTTTAGTTGTCTTTATAGAACACGCAATCTTTTAATGCTTTTCTTGTTTCTTGTGCTATAGTCGGCCATAGAATTGTAGACATCATCATTCTCTCTCTTCATTCTCTTTCATCCACGTTAGTAAAAATCCTACGTGGCAATGACTATAAACGGCTGACATAAGCCCATTGTACATGCTCTAAGGACCCTTTTATAGTTTTTACCGGTCTCGGTGTTTGAAGAAAAGACTGGGTTTATAGGATAAACGCCGTACTAAAGGGGGATCATGGCTAGTAGCTTGGAAGACTATTTTTGTGCCATAATGATCAACTAGAGTTCATGCATTGCTTTGTTTTAAGCTTCTGGAAAGCTGTTTTGAAAATCGGTATAATTGCATAAGTGATAGGCGGTACTACATGAATTCAGTAATACCGATATTTACATAGCGGTATGTATTTTCCAGAGATCTTGTTTTAAGTGTTTTTTATCATCTCTAAAAATCGGAACGACTGCATTTTAATTGCGGTACTACCGCAGGTCGATAATACCAATATTTATATGGCAGTACGTAAATTACAGAGAGTGTATTTGGGAGTTTTGATCTCCATTGAGAATCGATATAACCGCAAATTATTGAGCGGTACTACCGGAGTGCAGTAGTGCCTATTTTTCAATGGTGGTATGCTTTTTCCAGAGAAGTTATTTTTCTAAGATTTCTTGAGCTCTAGAAAATGGTAGTTCGTTCTAGCGAAAGCGGTACTACCGTAGTAATAATATCGATTTCTAGTTGGCGTTAATACCGTAACTTTATTTTATAATCACTACTACAAGAAGCCTCATCACGGCGGTTCGGAACCGTCATCACGATTGATTTCGAACCGTCTATATTTATTGATGCTGTGATAGCGGTAGTTATCACAGATGGTTCAAAACCGTCTGCGTCGCACTATCACGAGATGGTTTTTTGTTGAAACCGTCTGTGAAGGCTATTATCCGAGCGGTACTTATTCAGAACCGTTTGTGATGAAGTTTTCACAGACGGTTCTTGTTTAGAACCGTCTGTGATAGCCTTTTCATTGCAAAAAACCAGCAATTGCTAAAACTTCAGAGGCTGTTTTGAGGCCCTAAACGATATTTTTTTTGGGGGTTTTCACTTTGTCTAGAGTCTCCTGAGCCTCACGAATGAATCTGGTATGGACTTATGAATTTTCAGATTGAACTTTTCGTTAGCTCTCCAACGAGCCAAAAACGTCATAATCAGAGTTCGTATGCAAAAATTATAGCGGTTTTAGGACGGTCGCGATCTACCATCTATATTTTTGCCCAAACCAAATAACTCAACATGAACTACACATGCAGAGAGCCTCCAACAATAAACCACAGCATCACCCACATCACGGTAGCATCAACTCAATCCATTTACTGAGCACTAACACTAGCTCTCATTAATCCACATCAAGCAAGGGGAGTAGAGAGTGAGGTCGTGGGAGGCCAGGCGGCAGTGGAGGAGGCCGAGGGCGATTCGGAGGAGGTCGGTGACGATGAGGCCGGGGCGAGTTGGAGGAGGCTGCGGGCAACAAGCTCGGCGGAGGCCGGGGCGCAAGGTGTGAGGAGGAGAAACGGCAGAGGAGGAGATGGAGGCATGAGGTGTGAGGAGGAGAGACGGCAGAGGCGCAAGGTTATATAAAGCGAGTTTGACGACCGCTCATTATGTTCAAATTTTTGTTTCCGCCTAACAATCGAGAGCGGTTCTTGTTAAGAACCGTATGTGATATGTAACTATCATGAGCGGTTTTTACTAGAATAAATGCGTGATCATTCAGAATGGTTCTAATTACAAATAAATGCGTGATAGCGGTGATTATCATAGATGGTTTTTAATAGAACCGTCAGTGATCATGATCCTGAGCGGTTCTATTAAAAACCGTCTGTGATAAGTGCGTATCATCGAGCGGTTCATAATAAGAACCGTGCGTGATAAACCATGCCCGGTCGATAGACCCAACACGAGGCGGTTCCATAGGAACCGTGCGTGATAAAGCGTCTACTATCTTTGTTTGTAGTAGTGAATGGCTAGTTTAGAGCATTAAATACCACTATTCCGACCGTTGAGCAAGTACCGGGTGTCAACGGCGGTACTACCGCAAATCCTGATTTTTTCCAGGAAAGTGGTTGTGACGGCTAGATTTGTTGGTGAAGGGTATAAATACCCTCTCCCCTCCTGCCTTCTAGCAGTAACTCTTGAGACCATTGAGCATTATACTCTTGCATTGAACTCTCTTGAGCTTATATACACTCTTGAACTACTCATTTGCATTGATTGCTTATTCTTGAGGTAGTTGAGAGCATTGATGTGTATTGATTCATTACTTGCTCATTTAGGCACTTGTAGTTCCTCAAGCAAAACTCGTGATTTATTACTCTTTGTGCTTTCCGGCACCTAGACAGATTGGAGGAAGGAATTGCGCGGTGAGCTCTTCAAAGAGATAGTGAAGAGTCCCGGCAATATTGTGATTGGTGTTGTGCTCACCAACTCTAGAGCGGAGGAAGAGCAACTCTAGTGATTGAGGGTTGAGGCTTAATTTGTGGAGCCGGCTTGATTCGTTCAAGTTTCCTCAACGTGGACTAGTGAAGACCGGCAAGTCTTCGATACCACGGAAAAAAATTTATTGTCTCCATTGTGGTTTATTCTTGTCTTTACCACTTCCACATTTACATTTTTTGCAATTTACTTGTGTAGAATTGCCTAGCTAGAATTGTGTCTAGTTTTGACATAAGTTCTTAATTGTCTTAGAAAACTTAGTAGTTCTTTCAATATATTTGTGCTAGGAAGCTTTGTTAAGACAATCTTGTTTAAAATTGTTAATTAGTCGAAAAGTTTTAAAAACCTCCTATTCACCCCCTCTAGTCGGTTATCCTTGATCCTACAGAGGGGCAATGTAGTCATTTGTCCAAAGCCAAAAACGTGAGCGGTTTGCAAAACTGCGGCAATGGCCTAAGTGGATTAGGTCGAGAAGACTTCATGGTGGACAAGACATAATGATTTCAGGCTATTGGAGCCAAGGGTGAAGAATAATGCTTTGAAAAGCGTGCGTGAGTGTAACAGAGTGAAAAAATCAGTTGTGTACAATGGGTTAATGGGTTCCCATAGATGTGTGTAGTGGATGTGACCTAGTTTGTAACCAAATTATGGTTTCTTGTGAGCCTCCACTATATAAGGGGCATTGGATACAGAGAGATTAGGTTTTTGCACTTGAGCCTTCAAGTGAGAAATTAATTAGGTTTTGGTTGAGAGAGCCAAGTGATACCCTTAGTGTTTTATCATACTGGTGGAGTGGTTGTAATCCTTCCTCTCCAAGTGGTTATAAAATATCAAACTTGATTCACTCTGTCTTATTTGTGTTCTTGCTTGATTCTTTTGCCTTCTTGAGTTGTTCTTTGTGATTCTTGGCTCCATCTTGTTCTATTATGATTTGTGCTAAGATATAGCTTGCTAGTGCTAGTAGGAACCCATCTAGAATCATCTTGGCTGCCTAGATCTCATGAGATTGAATTGATCAAATTTTCCCTCTTTTGTCCGGTTCTTGAGCACTCTTCCCTATGATGGCTAAAGGGTGGAAACATTGAAAATAACTTTTGAAATTGTTTGTTGGAATAGGTGCCAAACATCTTAGGGCAGCTATGTTTAAAATTTGGTGTGATTTGAACGAGTAGATGAAAAGTTAGGTGAAATCCCCTCTTGGGAATGGTGATGTTTCCAGTCTGTATGCAGGAGAGAGGTCAGACCGTCGAGGCTTGCTGGTCAGACCGCTCATCGGTCAAGCCAATTGGTTGTTGCCAGTCAGACTTGCCGCCCTGTCAAACTGCCTGAAAGTTGGTGGTCAGATCGGCCTAACAGGGTAAGTGTCTGGGTATTGCTTGTAGGTGTTTCTTCTCGGTGCTATCAAGTTCAATCTTAATCTTCACAGTTGCTCGTAGTTGCTAGAGTAAAAAGATTCTCAAATATCTAGGGGGAAAAGTTGTCGGAGTCATCAACCCCCCTCTAACTACCTTAACTGATCCTACATTAATAAAACGTCTCTTCGTCGTAGCGACGATGCATAGGAAGATGCTTATGTGGTGTTTTTATAAACGTCTCTACAATAGTGTAGCGACATAAAGAAAACGCCTCTACATGGGGTTTGTGCTATAGTGCCACTGGTCCTGATCAGCTCCTCTCCCTGTCTTCTCCGGGTTGTTGCCGATGACACTAGGGAAAGGGATCCCTGTACAACCGTAGACACTTATATTTTCTTTGTCATCTTGCACATCAGTTGGTGCTCATGTGGTTTGCTACCATGTCATCGTCCATCGTCATCTCAATGGCGATGATTTGCTTCTTCCTAGCCACAGGCAACTCCGGTAAGCCCCCCTTTCAGTAACCTTCCCGATGAGGAGCTGATGTGAATCGCCGTATGTTGGACCTAGAAAATTAATTTCGGAATTCCATGTGATTATCGTGCTAGTCTCATGATCAGTGGCTAGCACCTACATATTACATCGTTGTATCAAAAACATACACGAATAGATACAACAAATTATTACACACTAATAAGCAACTGAACATAGGTCATAACAACCATATTTTACACAAGGGCCAACTGGCCAAATGAGCACATAAAAGGGGGTAATTGCAGCGAAAACAAAAGATAAATTAAAGACAACGTACCCTCATGGTATGCCACAAACCACAGGCAACCAACTGGGTGTTAAACCTTAGAACACGACCGCATCATCACCAAACTTGTAGCATGAAAGAAACAAATCTCTGGGTCTTCATCTTCTCTCACTAATAATGTTCAACAAGCAAGGTTAGTACAAAATATACTTTGTGGTACTTACATCAAATGCTATTAGCTACATGATTGGCTATGTCAATAGTATGACTATCATATCTAGTTTTGCTGCTCAAAGTGAGTTTGCATTTTGCAATAGAGAGTAATATATTACAATATAAGGTTTTAAGAGCATTTGATATTGATAAACAAATAATAATAAAGCACAAGTGAAATAATTAAACAAGTGACTTGCTGTTACAACTTCAAAACAACAACAAAATCCTTTTGCCAAACAAGCCATGCATGGAATCCCCGTCTATACATTTCCCGAACCAATTTGCAAAACATAAAACTACTAAGATGGAGGATTTACCAAGTCATCCATGACCAGGGACACAGTTATTTAGATAGATTTACACTCTGCAGAGGTTATACAACTTTATCCACATGATGTGATCAACTTAACTATCGGCCATGTCACTCAACAAGATAGACTACGACAAAGATGATCATAACAAGGCCTTTAATAGTTCATCCTAACCTTAACTCGCCCTATGAGCTAACTCCTCAAGATATGGACATCAGTTACCATTATCAAGAGGAATCATAGTTGTGTTAGTAACACTTGCATTAACATGGACGTCATTTACCATCGTCCAATGCAAATGTCCTACCGACATGGACGTCCTTTACCGTCCCTTGCACGACAAACTGCCACTACGGTTACAATGCTAGGACTCAGTAAATTATTTAGCCAAGTCCTTACCATAAAAGGCACGTGTGGTTTGCACTGATATCTTAGGTCTAATTACACCATAGACTCGGTCCTTAGCGACCTAGGCGAGACAACCACAAACCAAAATCTCGTGCACCTGCACCGGTCTCAATATACACTAACCCAATTCTAAAACAAGTTTTTAGTTTTCATTTGTTAACCAAACTAGCAGAGGTATCTGCTCTAGACATATATATACTTCCATAATATTGCCCAAACATTTTGCATACAAGTTTTGGAATTTTCCATCAATTCATATAACATTTCTAGTGAGCATGACTAAGCATTTTCTACATATGCCAGCTAAATCCCACTAAAATTATCCTAAAACAGTGGGTAAATATTTCTAATGTGACAACGGAAGTAATATTCAAGTCCAAGGGGTATTTCACTGCAATATATGACATAACTAATTTCTAAAGCATAAATATAGCACTTTATTCAAAGTAAGCATGCAAAAATAATTGTAATGAAAACAACATAGAATTTTAAATCATAGGAGCAACATGGTCAAGGGGGTTTGCTTGCCTTTCTCGTTGAACTCTTGGTCTTACTCTGGATCAACTTTGGAGATTTCCAAAACGTTGGTATGTATTCGGTAAAAGTCAAGTAACACCAATAAGTGCCAAATAAAATTCAAATATTTTTTCATATTATGAAAGTTCAGGATTTTATATAAATTTAGAAATAAGTATCAATCAATTTGGAGTTCATATGCAAAATTTATTAGCATTTGAAGTTGGTTCGGATAAGAAAAGAAAGAGAAAACACCGTGCATGATTTTATTTTTAATTTCTATTGGTGATTCTATCGGTTGTAGTGGCATCCGAGAGGTGGATAGAGGTGGTGGCGCGGTGGTGGAAAGTGGTGAGGAGACCTCGGCCATACGACGACGTTGGCGCGAAAGAGCAAAAGGGGCAAGCTGGCTCACCGTGCAAGACAGTGGGAGCCTACGCTACGCTACATAAGCTGGCGCGGGAACCAACGGACATCAGAATAGCGACTGCGGCGAGGAAAAGTGGCAACGCTGGACATTGCCATTGTGACAACAGCAGAAATGACCTACTCAAACCAAAATAAGGAGCACTTGAGCATCAACAGCTCACCACGATCACAACGGTAGTGTTGGATAAGACGGAAAAGGTCTGAGGTGGCCAGACAGCGATGAACAGGACAGTGGTGATGGGCTTCACGGTGGCGCGCTCCACAGGGAAGAAGAGCTGCAACAGGGCACGCTATGAGAAGAAGGGGATTGGGGCGAAGCTAGAAATGATGATGATATGGCTCAAAGCTCACCGGAGAAGGGTCTTCTCAAGTACGACAGTGTCAGCCTAAGGCAAAGAGGATGAACCGGATCCGGTGCTACGCTGCACCAGACAAGAAATAGACTAAGGGCTTTTGTTCATTAGAGGAAAACACGCAAGTGACGTGAAAGGGAGGCGATGAGGCTCACCGGACTAGAGGGAGAACGATGGCCTAGAATAGGCGTGCTCGTCGGAGAAGAGGAAGACAATGCTGACCCAACTCCTCATTGCTCCAACTGCAAGAACAAGCAAGGGAATGAGGTCTATGGGGTTTTAGATGAAAAGTGACGCGCATGTCGAGCAAGGAAGCTCACCAGGGAGGAAATGGCGTGGTGGCGTGCTCATCGGTGCCAAGGATGACGCTTCGCGTTCCCATCAAACCAAGGAAGATGATGCCTCGGTTCTTGAGGGGAAAGAGCGAGTGGCGAGCTGATGGCAAAGTGATGTGGCTAGGGGCTTTTTATATGTAGTTGAGAGGACAACGGGGGAGGCGAGGGAAAAGAAGGGAGCACGGTCGGGCATGGGAGCACGCACTCTCTCCTCCTCTCTTGTTCGTGCGCGACAAGTGGAGGGAGACAAAAGGGAGTAAATAGGAGCATTGGCAGCAGGACGGGACGGGCAAAGGCGACTAGATATAGCTCACACAGGCGGTTGACTTGGTCAAAACGGCGAATTTGGTCAGAGAGATGACGGAGACGCTGCACATTAGCGTACTCATGCGGCATAGGCGCGCGTGGGCGGTGGCGAGCTGAGGAGATGAACGGTGCGGGCAAAAGGTGGATGAAGGGCCCTGATGTGTGGGTCGTGGGCCCAGCGGAAGTGAAGCATTGCGACAGAGAGAACACGCACTAGCGAAAAGAAGCTTTCCGCACACGGAGACGGAAAGAAAGAAGGAGAGAAGCAGCCTAGTGAGGAATGGCACGCACGCCGTTGCTGGGCCGGAACAATAGCGGGCTGGACCAAGATGGAAAGATTAGGACCGAGAAAGGATTTCCAAATTTAATTAGTTTTGAAATTACTTTTAGCCCATAAATTAAGTTCCAATTTTTAAATTTTGCCAAACAACTCGACAAATTATGATTTTTTTTTGGGAGGTTCTATTCAAATAAATTATCAGCAGGTTATGTTTAGGTTTTAATTATTTTTAGAAATTCCTTTTCGGTGACGAAAAATTAAGAAAATCCATTTTATTTAATGCAGAAATCTTTGAAATCATGAAATATGCAGAAATTATGATTTAAAAATTAATTATATAATTTTTTATGACTTTTGGGATGTTAAACCGTACTTGTTGGAGCGCCGCCTCTTCCCAGACGTTGTGTCCTCCACCCTTGCTTCTTGACTCTAGGTCCTCCTCTTACCCCCTCTATTTTCTTCCTAGATTTGACCGGTTCAAGGGCCGAGAAGTTTTCCTAGCGTGTGACAGAGTATAGATGCAACTTCCTTTCTCCTCACTGAAATCAACCTCCTCTCTCGGAGGGCCAAGTAGGAGGAAATCAGCTGGTCGTCCGTGCCAGGTTGCCAATGAATAGGTCTAGGCTATGCCACCTGCCTCATCTCCGGAATCTGTCGTCGATACACACTTGTTGGAATTAATACGGGCTGGGCCCAATTTTAATTCTTATTAATTCCTGGAAAATCTCAAAGGCTCATGTGCAAGTGCTAAAAGCTGTTTAGTCCCACATGGAGGGATGAAGGGAGTTACACCACTTTATAAGGTGGGCGTGATAGCCCTCTTGTGGAATTGGAGAAACCAACACACCGCTTCGCTCGCCGAGCCGAGCCGTCTTGCTTCTTGTCTTGCGTCTTGAGCAGCAGCAGCAGCGTGGCGTGTCGGGTGCGTTTTTCTTTATCTATTCGAAAAGCGAAATGCACCGACTCATAATTGATGGCGAATCAATGGCAACCGTTGGTCTCTAGTCTCTTTGTTTTTGGCTATTAAAATGAGCGAGTTACGGTTCTTGATGGCAACTGTTGGACTATTGGCCTTTGGACTCCCTGACAACTATTGGACTATTGGCCTTTGGACTCCCTGGCAACTGTTGGCCTTTGGACTCCCTGGCAACTGTTGGCCTTTGGAATCTCCAGCAACTGTTGGCCTGTGGACTCCCTGTTTTTGTCTATAAAAGGAACAGAGTTCTGCTTCTTTTGATTGCTTCCTGTCTGATTTCCACATTTCTTATTCTTGTCTTTGCCTATCTCCATCGTGGCGTGTCACGGCATACCGGGAGAGCATCTCTCCGGAACCTTCGTTCTTGAAGGCTTGCACGAGCGAGGACGAATAAGGTTTTTGGGGAGCGTTCGTGTAACATCCCAAATGTATAAATGGGTGTGTGTGTTTCAAATGTAAGAAAATGTGTAGAAATTAAAACTTTTTCTCACATCTTGAAACTCTTGAACTCTTCTATAATTCTTGCCAAGAGTTGTGGAATTCAAAAGCATAAAGCTCACATTGACTAAAGTCAAACCCTTATTCAACTTGTCACAAATCTGTGCCAAACTTAGGAAATATTTTTCCTTGGGTCTTGGAATGATGGGTGACCCCTATAAATTATTTCATAATTTTTAGAAATTATTTGATAATTTTTGGAGGTAAGTCAACCAATTCTTCAATTGGTCAAACCCTAGAACAGCCCTTGTTGAATTTCTTGAGAACAATACAGTGCATAAAAACCTCTAGAAATTTTATGTAAGGTTAATCGTGAAGTGAGGAAGCTCCAGTTAAAATTTTGGAATTTTTGAAGTTAGTTTCCTACCTCTAAAAATTCCTTCAAACTCAGCCTTCAAATTTAAACTCAAACCGGCACTGTTCCTCGGGTCCGAGCCACTTTCCAAGTGGGTTGAATCCAACCGTCATGACCTCCCCTCCTTTTTTGATTAATGCGGCCTAACTTGGCCGGACCTCCACTACTACAGAAGCCACATCACAGACGGTTGAACCGTCATCACAAGCAGTTTCGAACCGTCTATGTTTGTTGAGTGCGTGATAGCGAAATTTTATCACGAGCGGTAAAAACCGTCTGTGATACCAAATATTACTGAGCGGTTTTACTAAAAACCGTCTGTGAAGGCTAATATCCGAGCGGTTTGGATTAAAAACGCTCGTGATCGAGAATATCATGCAGGCGATTCTAAATAAAAAGCAAATGCATGATTTGTGAATATCCTGAGCGGCTTTTGTTTCTAGCAAATGCATGATATTCTCCGATCCTGAGCGGTTTGGTTTGATAACCGTCTGTGATATTCTCGTATCCTGAGCGGTTTTAGTAAAACCGTCGTGATATTCTCGTATCCTGAGCGGTTTTAGTATAAACCGTCGTGATACTTGCCTTCCTGACGGTTTTAACAAAAACCGTCTGTGATAGCTCATACCCACGACCACAATTTTCCTATTTTCTGGCTAGCCTCGGGAATTGCTAGCCATGCCCTCTGAAAACAAGCATGCACAAAAGCAGATTCAAGCATGCACAAAGCAGATTCATTAGAGATAATCAATTGTTGACAACTCAAAGTGATCATTACTCAAAATAAATATTACAAAAGATTGCATTTGTTCAAGTATTGTCGCTATAGTTACAACTGGATTACAATTGTTTATGATGAGAGGTGTCGGCGGGATGATGCTCTCGGTTGGCGACGTAGTGAAACTCTCCATTATCGTTAATGATTTACGTGTTGATAAAGGTCTTGAGTTTCCCTCGAATGTCCTTGATCTCTTCATAGCGAGTGAATCACATTGTAAATCCAAGACTGTTGCTACCAATTAAGAGTAAAGTGGTAAGCTATATATATTTAAATTTATAATTAGGAAATAATTATTTGAGATTGACAAACCTTAGGATCCTTCTTCCTAGCTCTAAGGATTAGGCGCATATGATAGCGAGGCGTAGATTGCACATAACTCATCATCTTTTCTTTGGCGGCACTACAAAAATAGAATTACATATATAGGTATAGTCGGTTCGAGGCGCGTTATTATGAAGTATGATATAGGATTATCGTGTTGTAGCGCGTCATGGAAAATCCATCACGTGTGTTAGTTAGGCGCTCTTTCCATCGTATATTCCTTTGTTGGCAACATAATTGATGAGCGACCTACATGATTGAAAAAGTTATCCTCGGCCATTTCAAGCGAATGAAGACTACAATAGAGTTATGTAAGGAGAAAATGAGCATACCTCTCGAGTATTCCTCATAGAATCTTTGAAGTCGTGCTTGTTGCGGTTTAGGAATCAAGGTATATCACATGGTTCCTCTTGGGTATAATAACTAAAAGGATCGATGGTACCTACTCATGTATGTCGCTATAGTCATTAAACCTAAGTTAGTCTTTGCGTATAAAGTACAAATGAAATTTGTATAGCAAGTAGTGACACTTACCCACGGTTGTAGGGCACCACTATGTACTTCATGTTCGTCGGCGAAGCAATGACCTCGTTATGTATTTCTCAACGAAGGGCGAGTCTTGTTGGATGGTTTGCAGCGATACCACATGTGGGTCGAGAAACCCACCGGTTCTTTCCATTCCGGACATTTTTGACATGTATCTATACATAAGCAATGAGTTATGATATTTATCGGTATTACATGAATGTAGAACTTGATTATGCGCGCTACGATGTCAACATCGTAGAAGCGAGGCGTCGAGGCCAGCGAGGTTGAATAGTTCATATAAGTCGTTCAAGCCCGACGAAGTACCTCGTCCGTTGAAGAAATGCTTGTCCTCGTGTCGGCGGTGATTCGATGTCGCAACCCTTCTTTTGGGTCTTGTTCAAGTACCGGGCATGCAAAGCGACAAGCATATCGGCGTGCATTATCTGCGTCGAACTGCGGTTTTCGATGATGTAGTTCCGGGTATCACGGACTTCCGGACTTAGGAGGCACCTTAACGTTAAATCGATTTCGATTTGGCCTTAGCGATTGGCGGCGTCTTCTTGTGAAGCGACTTCGGGAACCGTCTGACGGCACGCTTTCTTTGTTCCTTCGGCGTCTTCTCCACGGGAATCGAAGAGGTGGCCTTACGAGGCGAAACATGAGGTGGAGTCATCGAGGTCCGTTGGAGAGGAATGGTCGTGTCGGATCGCGGCCTTCTGCTGGGTTGAGCGATGTCCTTCTTGGGCCTTTGGATAAAGAGAGGGCGGCATCCCTAGTGTTGCGATCTCTTCGTTCGGGCAAATCTTAAGCGGGGCGGCTCGAAATTGACATGTACCATATCCACGGACCTGGCATAACCGTGCGCCGGTGGGCTGCCGTCTTTGCTTGCCCTTCCTCGTATGGATACACCATCCCTGCTGTGACCTCAATACAAAGGACCCATCCATCCTCACTTGGAGCTTCTGGCGTCGGCTCCTACAAAATGATCGCAATTAGCTAAGGCGTCCTATAGGTCTATCTTTGGTGCATTCCATAGATATACATTACCTTGATGTTGTCTATCGGTGTCGGACGTCGTCATGTTCACAATTATCTTGTGAATGCCGACGCTACTCCGACGTCGAGGAGGCGCCTCCCAATTAGCGAGGCGGCTTGCGACCGTGGCTCATGAGTATATCCATTTGACTCTGCAATCTTTGCCATCGTACTTGAAATTGGTTAGTAATCATCTGTACCAACCGGTTGTCGTGCTCGGCCTTGGATCTCTTCCTAGTCCTATCGTGCGAGAGTCGTCCGCGAATCCATGACTCCAAATACGTTAACCCCAAGGCCTCGCGTGCGACCAGGTGCTCCTTGTTTCCCAAGGCCGTAGATAGTATATCCTTCTCCCCATGCGTATGGAAGGAGCCTTGGGAAGCTTAGGCGATCAGAATCACGCATTGCAAGAGGTCATCACGTTATTATAGGCACTATGAAGTTATGGACTTATTAACAACTTAGTAGTTCGACATATTTACCACACGTTGGGACACTTCACAGTGCGGGTTTGTGAAGGAGATCTTTGCCGAAGGCGAGACTTTTGCCCTCGCTTTTAACCGGCTTAGCGAGCGCGGTCTGTGACATCGAAGCAGGTTCTCCTTCTCCGCCGCCCATTCCTCGTATTTACCGCGTACCAGCCGGTGCGAGTCTGTCTTGGGTGAGTGTTTCGTGTCTAGAGAGCTTTGTGCGCCGCACTTTGCTCATAAATTCGGCCGTCGTTTTCATAGCCACAAAGGTGTCCCATGCTTCCGCGTCAAGAATCATCTTTGCTTGCTTGAAGGGCGTCGACCGTGTTCACGTGCCGTAACAAGAATGCTCTTGAAGGTCCTCCACGATTTACCCATCGTGAGCATCGCCGTCCGTCGCCGCATGCCACATGTATACGGAATAGTGAACTTCTCTGAAAGTTACTGTCCAATGGCGCTTTCGCTTCTTCGTTAGGTCCTTCCACGTTTGTGTGGTGATGAGGACCCGTTCCTTGCAAGTATCCCGCAGATGGTCGGAATCTGCCACGATCTCTTGGAACTCGAGAGGACCCCAGAGTCCTTGACCTCGTGATGACCGGTCGGCCCGTAGGCATTTTCGATTGTCCTCTGCCATCTCGCTTAGTGTCATTACCGTCGGCGGTGGCGACGGCCTCGTCAGCGCCTCTTCCATCTCTGGCGTCGGTGTCGGTGACCTCGTCGGCGCCTCTTCCATCTGCGGGCTCGGTGTTGGCGGCCTCGTCGGCGCCTCTTCCATCTGCGGCGTCGGTGTGGCGAAAACGGTGCCTCTGCCATCTCACTTACTTGCTCTCGGGAAGAAATCTGAGAGGTTGACTATAGAGATCAAGATGGCAAATGAAAAGTTGAATGAGCTCATCTGGACTACTAACATTCCGGCATAAATATGAAACAATTAATCTTAGGAAGAAGTCTGAGAGGTTGACTATAGAGATGAAGATAGCAAATGAAAAGTTGACATCTTTGAGTGTACCATTTGCTTCATCTTAGTGGAGGATTGGCATGAAGCAAAGGTACACTCAAGTGTGTCGAGATCGACGAAGAAAATGCTAAGCAAAGGTTTAATGCTCTAGGGCTCACCGCCTCTCTACTCCTATTTTAACACTCCTTAATCCACCGGCTTCTCTTGTGATCTTTGTATAGATAGAAACTAGTGATACAAATCTTTTGCAGAGCCTATCTTTGCCCGATCCTACTTCATCGAGCCCGACACCTTTGGAGTGTACCATTTGTTTCATCTTGGTGGAGGATTGGCATGAAGCAAAGGTACACTCAAGTGTGTCGAGGATCGGCGAAGAAAATGCTAAGCAAAGGTTTAATGCTCTAGGGCTCACCGCCTCCTGCTCCTATTCTAACACTCCTTAATCCACGGCTTCTCTTGTGATCTTTATATAGATAGAGATCAAGATGGCAAATGAAAAGTTGAATGAGCTCATCTGGACTACTAACATTCCTAACACTCCTTAATCCACCGGTTTCTATTCTAACACTCCTAACACTCCTTAATCCACGGCTTCTCTTGTGATCTTTGTATAGATAGAAACTAGTGATACAAATCTTTGCAGAGCCTACTTCATCGAGCTCGACACCTTTGGAGTGTACCATTTGCTTCGTCTTCGTGGAGGATTGGCACGAAGCAAAGGTACACTCAAGTGTGTCGAGATCGACGAAGAAAATGCTAAACAAAGGTTTAATGCTTCATGTCTGAAGACTAGCCTTTAATGAAGACATAGAACTAGAATCAAGTAAAACTTTCTTTTTGGATTGTTGTAAAAATGCGGTTTTAGCAAAATTTCAGAATTAATCCCAACAAAATTAATTAGCATTAAAGCATAATTCCTAAAGAATTTAACACTCCTTAATCCACCAGCTTCTCTAAGGAAATGCAAAGGAATCACAGAGCGGTTCTTAATAAGAACAAATGCGGATTAAACTCTCGACCAATAAAAGGTCTAGAGATTAATAGTGCCTGAGACACTATTCCAACATATTGATTGATGATATTATGTGCTCTCGGAAGGAGAGTAGCTAAAGAACAAGTCTTTGCCATCTCAATCCTATTGTCTATACTCTTCATTAAATGAATATGATAATATAAATTCAAACTATGAGCTCTAAACAATACTTTGCTTAAGCTGTCAAATGATCTCAATTGTGTGAAAAACATATTCAAGCATGCACAAAAAGCAGATGGCAAATGAAAAGTTGAATGAGCTCATACTGAGACTACTAGAAGAATCACAAAGTAGTCATTAGATTACCAACTAAAATGAATACTCTCAATAGAGCAGAACATGAAGAATCGAATAACTAGCTTTCAGCGAAAGTAACCAATTAACAGTACATCATATTGTGGTAGCAAGTAATACAATAGAGCTCAAGTATGAACTAACTATCACATTCAACCTCGATTATAAGGCAGAGTTCATCACGAGCATGTCAACAAAGCCCAGCGATCAACAAAGCCGAGCGCCACAGAGGAGCAATACTCACAGAGAGGATGCGCACAAGAACTCACGATGCAAGGAGGAGGCCGACACGGGAGGAGGGCGACGCAGGGAGAAGGCGGTCTGCAGAGGAGGAGGAGGACGGCAGGGGAGAAGGCGGTCTGAGAGGAGGAGGTCGACACGGGAGGAGGAGGGCGGCGTCGAGGTCGGAGGCGGCGTCGGGCTTCTACCGGGAGGTGAAGCAGGGCGCCGAGGTCGGGGCGGGCGCCGAGGTCGGGCGCCGAGGTCGTGGTCGGCGGTGAACTACTGGCGAGCCCTAAACCCTAGAGGAGGTGAGCAGGCGAGAGCCTAAGGGGTGCGGGAGAGGAAGTGACAAGTGAGAGCAAAACCTAGCGTTTCTGCCTTATAAAAAGTATATCATAGGCGGTTTCATGAGAACCGTGCGTGATAATAATATCACTGAGCGGTCTTTGTTATAGAACCGCGTGCGTGATATGGCAATATCCTGAGCGGTTCTATAACAACACCGTCTACGGAGCCGTCTGTGATAACTCTCTTCATTTTCCCGCGTGTCTCTTCGTCTTCATTTTCCCGCATGTGTCTCTTCGTCTCACGATCACACGGCGCGGCTTCATCTCTTCATTTTCCAACGTCGCTAGAGCTCCCCAAATATCTCTTCATCTCCGTTCGGCTTTAGAACTTGTTCTATATATAGATGTGTCCTTCTACAATGTATTTCACACAACCACCTTGATCCCTTTCTCTACAAAAGCAATGAAATGCCTCCTCTTACAGTACACGCCTTGTATCACGCACCTCTCTCTCTCATTTGTCGTTGAATCGTCTTTGCGGAAGAACACTATTTCAACAATGTCTTCACTCCTCTGTCGAGAATTTGCGGAGTGGGTGGCGGCCACCTTCCGCCGTCTTGACATCCTCCTCCGCCGTGTCTTAGGGTGATCTCCCACTTCGACGAGTTTACCGTGTCGTCGGCGTGGTCCTCCAAAACGACGTTGCGCGTCTCCGGGGAGGCTTGCCGTCACTTGGGCTATGTCCGAGGCAATGACGTCGAGTCGACGGCGAGACAGCTCAAGCAAGAGAAGAGAGCCTATGGGCTCAATTCTTCTTAGTTCAACGATCCGAGGGTCTTGGGAGACACTTTCGAGCAGCGTCGTGAGTGGGCGCATTTCGGGCTTGATCGATCATGAACCGTCGCCTCGGCGCCGCCGCCTCTGAGTATTGAAGGCGGAGATAGTAGCCTACCTCCGCCACTAGATAGGTTTCTAGTTTTTAATCTTTTTATGCGGTCGCCACGTTGTTTGGCTATATATATGAAAAATTCCAAAATGAAAAAAAAAAGTTTGGAGGTGAAGTTACTATATCTATTTGCCCATAGTAGGAGCTCCTCATCCCATCGATCTTGAAGTGTGGCGCCTAGGGAGGAGGCAGCGGTATGTTGGAGCAGATCTAAGTGGAGCCGGCTAGGCTGCAGTGGGTTGCTCAAAGCGGCGATGGCGAGAGCAAGCGGCAATGCGGCGCCACAAGTGGACCACAGCCAGGGCGGTGCGGCGATGAACCGGCCAGCGATCTTGGCGATGGGATGTCTCGAGTGAGCTAGGATATCACGAGCGGTTCTTATTGAGAACCGTCTGTGATAACAACTATCCTGACGGCTCTACATAAGAACCAAATGCAGTGATAGTACCTGACAGTTGTAACCTAAAACCGCTGCGTGATTGAGGATTATCACAGACGGTTTGTTAATAGAACCGTGCGTGATAATTCCTGAGCAGTTCTATTTATCAACCAAATGCGTGATAGATGACTATCGCGAGCGGTTCTAAAAATACCGTCTGTGATAGTCACCCGCGCCACCCCGGTCGGGACGACCCAACACGAGCGGTTCCAAAGGCAAATGCGTGATGGGCGTCTACTATAGCTTTGTTTTGTAGTAGTGCTCCCACCTATGTTGTGCGCCGTTGGTTGAAATCCAACCACCACGACCTCCCACCTCTGTTGTGCGCCGTTGGATCGAAATCCAACCGCCACGACCTCCCACCTCTGTTGTGTGCCGTTGGATCGAAATCCAACAGCCACGACCTCCCCACCTCTTTTCCGCGTCGTGCGCAACTGCCACGACCTCCTACCTCTGTTGTGCGCCGTTGGATTGAAATCCAACCGCCACGACCTCCCACCTCTGTTGTGTGCCATTAGATCGAAATCCAACAGCCACGACCTCCCATCGCATCGTGCGCACCAGCCAGACCTCCCACCTATGTTGTGCGCCGTTGGATTGAAATCCAACTGCCACAACCTCCCACCTCTGTTGTGTGCCGTTGGATCAAAATCCAACAGCCATGACCTCCCTTTCTGTTGTGCGCCCTTGGATGTAAATCTAATGGCCACGACCTCCCATCGCGCCGTGCGCAATGGCCATGATCTCCCTCCTCTGTTCAGCGCCTTTGGATGTAAATCCAACAGTCCTAACCTCCCTCTCTGTTGTATGCCCTTGGATTAAAATCCAGTGCCCATGACCTCCCATCGTTGTTGTGTGTCCTTGGATTGAAATCCAGCGGCCACGACTTCCTTTGTGTCGTGCGCAAAGCCCACGACCTCCCCTCAAGGTTGTGCGCCCTTGGATGTAAATCTAATGGCCACGACCTCCCTTCTATGTTGTGCGTCGTTGGATTAAAATCCAACAGCCACGACCTCCCATCTCTTGTCAGTGTCGCGCGCATCGTTTAAGACCTCCCGCCTCTGTTGATCGCCCTTGGATGCAAATCCAATGGTCACGACCTCTTGTCCCCTTTCAGCGCGTGACCTCCCCTTTTTTTTCGCAACCATGCGATGGAGATCCAATGGCTGTGACCTCCCCTTCCTTGTCGGAACCGTGCGATGAAGATCATGCGGCTGCGACCTCCCCCTTTCCTTTGCAGACCATACATTTCGGATCTAAGGGTCGCGACCTCCCCCTTGTTCTTATCCAACGGTCAAGGGCAGCGCTGTTCTTCTCCTTCCTCGGGCTCACTTGCGTGCGTCATGGCGAGGAGAGCGGCGCTGGTCACCTCTACTTGACTCTTTCTTTGCAAGCATTAAATCTTGGTCGGTGCTTTTCGTCCCCAAAGTCACGCTTGAGACCGCCCGTCCCCTCCACGTCCTTGTGGAGCCATGGACCGAGTGGTGGGCTAAGCTCACCATGGAGCTTAACCCTAGCTCATGGCCTCTGCTCTCCGGCTATAAAAGGTCCTCCAGCACCTCCTTGGCTTCCTTTAAACACTTCCCCACTTGCTCCCGGCTGGTTGAGCTCAAAACATCCAAGAGCTCCTCGGCCGCCATTGTTGAGCTTGGAGCTCCTCGGTGGCAACAGGGTCCCAGTGGCTTTTTCTCTCCTCTCTGTGCTCCAACTTGAACCTCTCATCTCGGTGGACCTTAACCCTAACTCAATTTTGGTTGACCTCTTTAGGGAGCAGCTGAATTTGGAGTTCCCCTTTTTCGGCCGTGGTTCACCCCTCTTCGTCTTTAACTCCGGTAAGACCTCTATTTTTCAATTGCTCACTCTTTTACCCTCTGTGAGCTATGGTGGAGCTAACCTTACCCTCCTTTGGGCTCCTTTTTGCTTAGACCGTCACCCCCTCAGTTTCTTCTCCGGCGTCGGCAAGGGTCTCCGCCGCCAGAGCTCCTCTGTCCTCCTCGGTCCCTCCGCGACCTCCAGGTAACCTCCTGGTAGTCCCTAGGAGCTGGGCACTCGCTTGTATGAACCGCTGTGGAGCTCTAATTCATTTTCTCTTTTAGCCGTGCGCTACCGCGCCGCCTCTCTCCGGCTCGCCGGCGCTCTGGTCCACCACCGCGGGTGTGAGTGGTGTCAATGGGTGCTGCCTTGCTATTGCTTGCCCGTGCTAACACCATTCGCACCGCCGTGCTGCGTCGCCGGCCGGTGAGAGATCTTCGCCGTCGGGTGTGTTGTCGGACGAGTCAAACAAGCTATGCAACTCATTAGGACCGTCCGTTTTTAGATCTACGGGCGAGATCTCGCGGGGCCGTGCGCATGCGCTGTGTCGCGTTGATTGCAAGCCGTCCATCTCGCGATCAACGGTCACGACCTCCGCCTCCTTTCGCGCGCGGGGTTTCCAAACACGCCGCGCGCGATTCAATTCGGGCCATTGGATTCAAGATCAACGGCCCATGTTAGATGGACCTCTGGCGCGCGAGCTCGCGATGCTTGCGAGACATGAGTGTTGGATCTAAGATCCACTACCCGTTCGTCGATCTCGCGCGGATGACGCGGCGTTCTTGGGAGGACTTGGGCGTCGGATCCGGGACCAACGGCCGAGTTAAATCACGTCGTTTCCTTTTTAGGAATTTTCCGATGGATTTAATTGTGAACTGAAAAAGGTAATGAACTTTGAAAATGCATAACTATTTCATTTTAGCTCCAAATGAGTTGATTCAAATTTTGGTAGCTCTGGTTTGAACTGAGCTTTAATCTAAATGGTTGTGAGCTCAGTTCGGCTCCAGAAAGTGGATTTACAAATTGGTTTAGAAATAGACTTTTAATGTTGCTCCAAAATTTGCAATTAACTTGTAAAATGCATAAGTAATTCTCTTTAGATCCTTTTTGAGTGAATCAAACTTTGTTGGCTTCCTCTATTAGTGTACTAAATGGTAGAATAGGATTTAGGCATGTCACTATTTTCAAAAGATTTGTGGGTGGATGTTTCTTGTGCTCTTTTGCATGTCTTTGAAAAATCATAAAACATGCATCATGGCTCCAAATGAGGTGAACTAAATTGTGTTATTCATATCATGAGGTGCTTGACTTACCATAAAAATCCCAGGTGCAACACCTCTTTGGAAAATTGTGCTAGAGAAACTATTTTGGATGAACAGTAACCGATTTCTATTTTTCCAGCAATATCCAGGCTGAGCAGTATTGTTTTGGCCATAACTTTTGCATTGAGAATCCAAATCAATTGGTTCTTATTGATAAATTCTTTAAAAATTATGCTCTTGCTGCTGTAAAAATTTCAGAGCATTTGGAGAAAGTTTGCTGTTGAGCCTTTTCGGTTTTCGTCGTTCTTATCGGTTCTTTATCGCTTTTTCGTTAGGTGCCGACGAGTGCGTTGATCCCGTGAGTGAACCTTTGCAGCATAGTGAACAGCTCCAGCAAGGCAAGTAGTTTGATCATGTTTAATCCCATTACTTTCAAAGTCTAATACTTTGTTTAACTTGTATGTATGCATGCTCTATTTTGTTGTTAAATGATTATCGATTAGTTGATCCTATAGATGCATACTCTGTAGGTAAATATTCATTCTCTACTACTAAGCCTAGGAATATCTTGTTGTGATGTAGAGCTCGTTGGATGAGCTCTCATCGCTTAGTAGATCACATGTTGGTATTGCTTAGAAATGCTTAGATTACGGTAGAATTGGGCGGTCATCGACTTAGTCGATGATCTTGATCACACAAATCTAATTATTATTCCATTATGTTCGGCACTTGTACTTTGTTAATTTGTAAAGTCAAACAAAACTGAAAATGAAAACTATTTGACTTGGGCACAATGGATTTTTGGTGTGATCTCATGGTGTGTGGAATGATGCCTAAGTCCCCAAGGACCGAATTACTTGCGCCATTGATCAAAGCAATTTTGCGTGCTAACCACACGAGGGGGATATGGGATCTCTCTTGGCTAAGTACTTTGGGGGGTGTTAATTATGAGTCGATGGTAGTTAAAATATTTTTATAGGGATTGGGAGCACCCATGATTGCTTGGCTAGGCGATGTATCCTACCCTTTGGGTTGTCATGACTCTTAATTAGCATCATCCATTGGAAATATCTCGTAGGACTTAGCGTCTTGCGGCATACCAAAGGAAGTGTGCTTAATCATGTGGCGAAAAGCGATGCGGCATGTGGGTACATTGGTACACCCCCTGCAGGTTAAATCTATTGAATAGCCTCGTCTAGGTTATGGACACGCTTGGTTATTTCATAAGAATTAGACTACAACCTTTAATTAAAACTTGACATGGGTGGTATGAATGGGTAATTCATGCTATTGTTGTGGTGACTATTGGGTTAGTCACTTCGGGTTTGTTGTTATCATCTATCTATTGTTAATATGTCGTTGTCTCGTTGTTATTTGCAAATTAAAAATGAATTACAAAAGCTGCTTTGAATCTATTTAATTATTGCAAATGAAAACTTGCTTTATCTTGAAAATAACCTCTGACCTCCACTTAAATGAGCTTGCATGTAGCATATGTATAGGTCTCATTACTCTACGTCGATCTTGAGTACATTTTGTACTCATTTGCTTTGCTATATCATCTGTTGCGTGAGGAGGTGGAGCCCCAAGGGCCCTACTTTTGTGAGATGTGCGGTGGTTGGGACGACTAGCTTGGCGGCGGTCGGTTGCCTTATGGGCTTTAGGCAAACCGTATGGTTTTTGTTTATCGCCATCTTATGGCTTTTGCTTCCATTATTCTTGATCTTTCTTAGTTGTTATTTGGCGGTTGGCCCTTTTATAATAACTCTATATTATATATGTCTTTTGTTTAATCTAGTTAGTGCTTTGGTTCTATGTCTTGTATGAGATTGATGCATAATTTTGTAAAGTGGTGTGTATCCATTTAGAAGTATACATATCTCGAAGACACGGGTTATTTTGTTTGTGATGCTAGGGTCAATGGATGACTAAGCATTACAAGCCAAATAAGCAAGGGGTCCTCTGATTCGGCGTATTTGCTCGCTACTCGTCTACATCAACTACACGACTACGACTCTCTACTCGTTCTACACCAAGCTGCACGACTACTACCACGGCGTCCACTACGCCATAATGACAGCGATCTCATCAAGACTTACGGTGTTGCTTCTTCTTCTCTGAGAATCTGGGTATGGTTATCTCTCTCTTGTTACTTGGTTTGCTTTACTATACTGTTGTTGTTTTGAACATTGAGATAGATATGCTAGTTTCTGTCCTTCTAGAAATTAGTATAGCTATAGTGTTCTTAGTTCCCTCAACTTTGTGAAAATAGCTAGAGTATTTTCCATGATTTATATAGCATATTTCTGGATTAAAGTACTTTGAAAAATGCTTATACTTTCATCAATCCAAAAACCTTATTTTAGGCATAGGCATTTTTTCGTCAACTGGCTTTGCTACCGCGCTCAAACCCTCTGAATTCGATGGTGCGAATTACAAGAGGTGGCGCACTAAGATGGTGCTTTGGCTACTCGCCATGAATGTTTTCCATGTGGCAAATGGTAAGCTTGAAGAACACTTACTCTGAGCAGAACAAGCGTTCGAGGCTGCGATAACCTATTTAAAGGTGCCATGGTTAGTGTTCTTGGTGAGAAGTTAGTCGATGCATACATGGTGATTAAAGCGGAAAAGAGATGTGGGATGCACTCGAAGCCAAATTTGAGGTTTCGGATGCAGGCAGTGAATTGTATCTCATGGAGCAATACCATGACTATAGAATGGTTGATAGCCGTTCTGTAGTTGAATAGGCTCATGAGATACAATCCATGACCACATAACTTGAGTACTTCAAGTGTGTGTTACTAGACAGATTTGTCGCAGGAGGTATTATAGCCAAGCTTCCTCCTTCTTGGAGGAATTTTGCTACTTCTCTGAAACACAAGAGACAATAGTTTTACATTGAAAATCTCATTGGGTCTCTTGATGTTGAAGAAGAAAGCGAAAACAAAAGATACACACACTAGAGGTAATGAGGGACATTCTAGTGCCAATGTAGTGCGAGAAGAAGAATGACCAAACTCAAAAGTTCAAAGGCAAGAACAAGAGTGCACAAACAACAAGCTTCAAGAAGAAGAAGAAGAACACAAAGGATGGCCTTTACTTTGTGTGTGGCAAACCTGGCCATTGGGCCAAGGATTGCAGCCAACGCAAGGGTGTGAAGAATCAGCAAGGGTAGAATTCCAAGTCTGCCAATATTGTTGTTGGTACTACTAAGGCAGAACTTGAGGTATGGTAATTTACCTCATTGTTCTTTCCGTATGTCAATCTCTGGGATTGGTGGATAGACACTTGGTGCTAATATACATGTGTGTCTTGATATTTCATTGTTCTCTTCTTACCAGGTCACTTGGGATTCAGCCGTTCTAATGGGGAACGAGTCGCATACCACTGTTCATGGTGTTGGCACGATCGATCTGAAGTTTACTTCGGGGAAGATTGTGCAACTAAAGAACGTACATCATGTGCCATCAATCAATAAGAATCTCATCAGTGGATCTCTTCTATGTAGAGATGGCTTTAGACTGGTATTTGAGTCCAATAAATTTGTAGTGTCCAAGTGTGGATAATTTGTTGGTAAAGGCTATGTGTGCAGAGGCTTGTTCCGCCTATCTCTTTCAGATTTGTGTAATAATGTTGTGAACCATGTTTGCGGTGGTAATGAGGCGCTATTTGGCATTCACGACTTTGTCACATAAATTTTGGTTGCATGTGCGGTTAGCAGTTTAGAGTTAATCCGAAATTCACCCTTGCCAAAGGTTCTAAGTGTCAAGTTTGTGTGCAATCAAAGCGACCTCGTAAGCCTCATAAGGCGCATAGGTAAGAAACTTGGCACCATTAGAACTCATATATTCAGATCTGTGTGAGATGAATGGTGTGTTGACAAAAGGTGGTAAGAGATATTTTATGACATTGATTGATAACTCCACTAGGTTCTGCTATGTGTATCTTTTGAAAACTGAAGATGAAGCTCTTCACTACTTTAAAATCTATAAGGTAGAAGCTGAGAACCAACTTGAAAGAAAAATCAAAAGGGTTAAGTCTGATCGTGGCGTGTAGTACTTTTCTAATGAGTTCAATTTATTACGTGAGGAACATGGTATAATGCATGAGAGGGCGCCTCCTATTCACCCTAGTCAAGCGGGGTTCTTTGAAAGAAAGAACCGCACTCTAAGCGATTTGGTTAGCGCCATGTTAGACACAGCGGGTCTTTCCAAAGCATGGTGGGGGGAGGCTATATTAACTCCATGTCATGTCCTAAACAGGATTCCCACAAAGAATAAAGAGATAACCCTATATGAACAATGGGAGAAGAAAATACTATCACTTTCATACTTGTGCACTTGGGGTTGTTTAGCGAAAGTCAATGTGTCAATTCCCAAAAAGCGTAAGCTTGGACCAAAAACCATAGATTGCGTCTTTCTAGGCTATGCTCACCATAGCGCTGGATATAGATTTCTAGTGGTGAAATCTGGAGTACCTGGCGTGCATGTCGGTACAATTATGGAGTCCAGAGATGCTACATTCTTTGAGGATATTTTTTCGTTGAAAGATATGCCTAGTTCACCGAGTCAGAAACCTGATACAATTTCTAAACCTGCCATTCCAATAGAATATTTTAAGCAAACTCCTGAGCAAATTCCTGAGGAGGAAGACAATGAAACTCTGAGGAAGAGTAAAAGACAAAGGACTGCAAAGTCTTTTGGTCCTTATTTCATTGTGTACCTTGTCGATGATACTCCAAGTACCATTTAAAGCATATGCTTCTCCGGATCTGAGAATCTTTGGAAGGTAGCGATCCGTAATGAAATGGATTCCATTATCTCTAATGGAACTTGGGAGATCATTGGCGTCCTTATGGTTGCAAACACAGTAGGATGTAAGTGTGTGTTCAAAAAAGCTTAGGCACGATGGTACTATCAAAAGTACAAAGGCACGGCTTGTGGCCAAGGGTTATACCCAAAAGGAAGGCGAAGATTTCTTTGATACTTATTCACTGTGGCTAGATTGACCACTATTAAGTACTACCATCTCTGGCTGCCTCACACGGTCTTCTCCTTCATCGGATGGGCGTTAAGGCGACTTTCCTAAATGGAGAGTTGGACGAGAAATTTACATGGAACGACCGGATGGATTTGTAGTAGATGGTCAAGAAGGAAAGGTATACAAGTTGTTGAAATCTTTGTATGGTCTTAAACAAGCACCTAAGCGTTGGCATAAAAATTAGAAGAGAACTTTAACATCTGCGGGCTTTATTGTGAATGAAGGCAGCGGATGTGTGTATATCGCCATGGTGGGGGCGAGGAGTCATTCTATATGCGTATGTTGATGACATCTTGATCTTTGGGACCAACCTTAATGTGATTAAGGAGGTCAAGGATTTCTTGTCTCGAATTTTGAGATGAAAGATGCAGGACTAGCTTGATGTTATCTTGAACATCAAGCTATTGAAAATGATGATGGTGGGATTACATTGTTACAATCCCATTATGTGCAAAAGGTTACGAGTCATTTTGGTTATAGCGACTACAAACCCTCTCCAATACCTTATGATCCTAGCGTGTTGCTCAGGAAGAATCGGAGAATAGCCAGAGACCAATTAAGATATTCTCAGATAATTGGTTCACTCATGTATTTAGCTAGCGGTACCAGGCCTGACATCTTGTTTGCTGTGAGCAAACTAAGCCGTTTTGTTTCCAATCCGGGAGATGATCATTGGCATGCTCTTGAGAGGGTAATGCACTATCTAAATGGTACTATGAGCTATGGCATTCATTATACTGGGTACCCCAGGGTACTAGAGGGTTATAGCGATTCAAGCTGGATATCGATCTTGATGAGATTAAGGCTACAAGTGGATATGTCTTCATACTTGGAGGTGGTATTTGTTTCATGGAAGTCTTGCAAGCAGACCATCTAAACGAGGTCAACAGTGGAAGCAGAACTCACAACATTAGATACTGCCACTGTTGAAGCCGGTGGTTGAAAAACCGGTACCGACTATTCTGATGAACTGTGACAATCAGACTGTGATTGTCAAGGTGAACAGTTCTAAGGATAATATGAAATCATCAAGACATGTGAAGAGAAGACTGAAGTCTATCAGGAAAATGAGAAACTCCGGAGTAATAGTTTTGGATTATATCCAAACATCTAAGAATCTGGCAGATCCCTTCACAAAGGGTTTATCACGGAATATGATAGGCAATGCATCGAGGGAGATGGCTTTGAGACCCACGTGAGTTATACCATAGTGGTAACCCATCCTATGTGATCGGAGATCCCGTGAAGTAGGATTGGTGAAACAAGCTATTGGTTAACTGGGAGGAGAATACCTTTATAGACCCACTCCATTGGAGATGCAATACTCTCCTAAATCTGTAAGGCAGGTTGATTTTTATCTTAATATGTTTTGTGGCTTGTTTAAGCAAAGATGCTGTCCTACAGAGTAGTCTTGAAAGAACACACCTATATGAGCCTGACTACTAGTCACAGTCTATGAAATAGGGTAATTTCTAGGAAGCTCATGAATAGGCCAGGAGTATGACTTATATGCTCCAACCCGCGGGGATGCCTGGCAGCCGAGTATCAGTTAAGGACTTAAGTGAAACTTATTCACACAAAACTGTCAATTCAAGACTTAATCCATTGTGCAGTTGTGGATAAGTGTAGCTACTGTTCTAGGTGGATGTTCAACCTTAACCGGTCTCCATCAAAACACTGGTATATTAAAACAATACTGTGGATCAAGGTATTTGACATGTGTCCTTAGGATCTGGTGGGGGATTGTTGGAATTAATACGGGCTAGGCCCAATTTTAATTCTTATTAATTCCTGAAAAATCTCAAAGGCCCATATGCAAGTGCTAAAACTGTTTAGTCCCACATGAAGGGATGAAGGGGAGTTACACCACTTTATAAGGTGGAACGTGATAGCCCCTCTTGTAGAATTGGAGAGAGCTAATACACGCGCACGCTCACTCGCCTCGCCGAGCCATGCCATGCGGTGCGGTGCGTGTGCGTGTGCGTGTGCGTGTGCGCGCGTACGCAGGCGTGTCGGGTGCGTTTTTCTTTTGGCAACCGTTGGTCGCTGGTCTCTTTGTTTTTGGCTATTAAAAGCAGCGAGTTACGGTTCTTGATGGCAATTGTTAGATGTTGGCCTTTGGACTCCCTAATGCTTGTTGAATTTGTTAGCTTTTGGACTCCTCGCATTGTTGGCCTTTGGAATCTCCGACAGCTGTTGGCCTTTAGACTCCTATTTTTGGCTATAAAAGGAACGAGTTACGCTTCTTCGATTGCTTTCACAATACATATTTCCACATTTCTTGTTGTTGTCTCTGGCTATCTCCATCGAGGCGCTGTACTGGCAAGACGGGAAGCGAACCTCCGGAACCTTCGTCCTTGAAGGCTTGCACGAGTTAGAACGAATAAGGTTTTTGGGGAGCGTTCGCGCGACTGCTCGCTGCTACGTCTACATCAACTACACGACTACAACTCTCTGCTACGTTCTACACCAACTGCACAACTACTACCACGACGTCCACTACGCTATGACGAACGACGATCTCATCAAGACTTCTGGTGCTGCTTCTTCTTCTACAGAATCTGAGTATGGTTGTCTCTCTCTTGTTACTTGGTTTGCTTTATTATCTGTTGTTGTTTTGAACACTGAGATAGATATGCTAGTTTCTGTCCTTCTAGAAATTAGTATAGTATAGTGTTCTTAGTTTCCTGCTTTGTGAAAATAGCTAGAGTATTTTTCATGATTTATATAGTTTATTTATGGATTAAAGTACTTCAAAAAATACTTATACTTTCATCAATATTTCGGTGGCCCTACGACGAGACTCTCCGACGAGCTCTGTTCTCGTTGTCGATGTGGCAGGGGCATGAAGCATCGCGCCTCTTCCCTATCTCCCTTCCGTGGAGCGAGGAAGGCCAATCTTCAAGGGCAACTCTCTCTCTGTGGAAAGAGTACCACCATCGGCGCCGGTATAGCTTCGGGGAGGCTACCAAGTGTCGGTGTGGCAAGCTTCTACAACATCCAGTCCGCGTGTCAGCCTTGGAGTCTCAAAAGGACCTAATTGTAATTTTAATTTTCTTGAAAGTCCTTTGTGTAAATTGGGGGATGTACTTAACTTTTCTACCACTATGAATACAACCGGTGTCTAAGCTCTCCTGGGCCGACCTGCCTAAAAAAAGACCGCTTAAGTGGCTGGTCTCCACAAAAGTTAGTGACATGTAGGGTAGTGAGACAAGATGTGACATGACCGAGATCGTGAAAATTTGGAGCTGGAAATAAGGAATTGCCTAAAAAGGGTGAAAATTGGAAGACAATACATCTCGTACGTACAGGCCCTTTAACGCAACAATTGAGTACGTGGCGAACTAATCAAAAGGGCGTAAACGCTGGGCCGCCACAACCCCGTCGGTCCGCAGCCGGGCCCTCTCCTCTCTTCTCCGGCATTCTCGTCAGCGTAAATTGGGTGGGGAAACGTTAAATTATGGAAGTAATTTTAGATTTATTTAGTTTCTTCTGTTTTGTTTTCTAACAATTTGTTTATGATTTTTGTTCTTCTCCAGTGAGTTATTAGCCCAATTTTCTTTACTCATGGTGGATTTTATCGGACCGATTGACCTGCACGATGATGGCAATACCTACACTAGAAATTGATACCGGGCCGTGTTGGGTATTAAAAAAATCTTCTCTAATTTTGATTCGACGAATAACACCGCTACTAAGACATAGGTTCTACACATCAATGGAGATCAACATTCTACTTCTTGCTGCCATGACAGTCAGTATGCAATTATAGCACCGTTGCAAGATCACGGTGTCTCTGACGAGGAAGATAAAGAAGTCCGGACGTTCATCGACTAAAGACTTGATGATAACATATTATTTATCTAGAATCTTCAATGTAAAGGTGGGTACTCATGTACTTTACATAAGTTTTTAATATAAATAAGATTTTTTCTAAAAGAAGTAATCAAAAGGACTAATCACTAGTGTTCGTACACGTTGCTTTGTCCAGTTTCTGTTTTGGAAGGAAGTCCGGAGAGGGACGCGTACCGTGCAGGGAGGCGGGTGAAACAGGCGGTTCGTACGCTGCGCACTCCGCCTTTATGGTGGCGCAGCCGCAGCCGCGCAACCAACGGCGACACGAACTCAATTTCCCGCACGGGCGGCCCCACCGGTGGGTGGCGCGTCGATCCATCCGTCGCCTCTCGGACGGTTGGAATGATTAACCGGCGCCATTGCTGTTGCTGGCCAGTGGTAGCTAGCGTCTAGATATCGATCGAAGAAACTGATCCATCCCTCCCCTCCCCTGTGATTGATTTCAACAACGCAACCGTCCTTACTCCTTAGCTAGCTAGCCAAAGCCAATGAGCTTGCTATGTGGGAAGCATCTATCGATCGGTCGAGAGTCGATGGTCCGTCGCGGGTTCAATTATTTGAGATGATTTTGTTAGGGTGGGAACCAGGGATAACTACAAATGTATGCTCCACTGTAATAATTTATCTGCGAAAAGTCTCTTGGTCCTGCTACAATATATGATGATCCAGCCGCTAGTTCTGGCTTGGTAGAGCAGGACTTCATTTGAAATTGGCTACAAAGGCCTTCGCAAATTAAGTATTCTTTATCGGCGGATATCAAAAAACGTGGTTTCGCTAAAAGACCTTTAAAAACATGTAATTTTGTTGTTAGACACTCCTCTCATTAAAATAATATATCTGAGTGATTAGTCTCTTCTCTATAAAATCTCCAAGCAATGGCTGCTTGTGCCTTTAAAACCGGCTTCATACACACACACACACAGTTTGTAGTCCGTTGTTAGCTAACTCAAGGCCTGAATTCAGCTAGCTAGCTCGCTCCTTGGGTGTTCATCCTAAACGTGCAGGTGAACCACGGCCTATTTCATCGAACGACAAGCCGGTGTGTCGAGTTCGATGAAGTAAACCGTGGTCACCCGCACGCTTAGGATGAACGCCATGAAAGCTAGCTAGCTGAATTCAGGCCTCGAGTTAGCTAACAAAGGCTACAAATACTATATATATAGTCGCATATCAGGTGAATATACACAATTCTGTGCACATATGCACATGAGAGATATTCTTCATCCATCAAACGATCCACGGACGCCGTCGCACCCACCTCCCACTCGTTGCCCATTTTTGCGAACCTCCCCCCCCCCAAAAAAAAAAACAATTGCTTCTCCTTTCTACCCGCCGAATCGTCCTCCACCTCCAGCATTGTCGATGATCGAATCGCCGATCTTATGAAATAAAAGAGGAAAATGATGTGAAGTATCCTGGGATAGAATGGGGGCCGTTCTTTATTGATATGAACTGGATTTACAAGACCTGACTAGGAACTACCCCTAAATACACTGAATGTGAGGAATGTTAAACTAAGTAACCGGGCTTAGAATCGAGTCTAAGATGAATGCCTTACTTCTAATTCCTTTGTTTGAGGCTTGTGTTTGTTGTCTCATGTTACGTTGTTGTTGTTCCTGTCCTTTGTCTTCTGCGCTCCACCCTTAAATAATTTACGAAGAGGTGGCGATTACTCTGGAGAAAGCGTCCACGATGAAAGCGTTACTGTTGGTCGTAAACAGTAAGAGCGATTAACAATGTGCCAACTACCTTGCGGTTATCCGTGAGATGCTTAACCATAGGACGATTAATAGTCGATGTCTTAGGATTATATCATCATACGGTTGAAACATATAACACGTGTTCCATTCATCATACTGTAGAAATGCGGTTCATAGCTTTTTCAAGCGACTATCCGGTTGGAGCCTAGGCACAAAGCCTTGTCAGACCGAGGTACCCATCATGTAACCACGGAATCCTCACGACCGGTGAGGTCGTTAACCTTAGGGTTACGACCATGAAGACGTATGGTCTTCTATGTATTAAATTAATACATAGAGGTTTTAATCCTCATCAGCTAGCCCCCGAACTTTAAATGAACAGGTCGTGTGAACACTTTTCTCCCGATGAAGTCGTATCGAGCGAGACCTCATTAAATGTCATGATATTGAAGTAGTGCATGTTCACTTTAAAGTTGAGAACTTGCCTTGGGAACCTAAGAGTTTTTTCTGTCCGTTTGACAAAAAAGAAGCTTTTGCCCATTGGACTTTTGTGGGAAACTTCCGATCGTAATTTAAAGATCTGAAGCTATAAATCCCCATCGCCAGGCTTTTAGAATTTTTACGCTTCGGATCCTTTTGATCCTTGAGCTTCTTGCCAAGAAAAATCCTTTAGACCTCTTTCTTGTTCTTGACCACAAAGCCTCTTACGACCACTACTCATCCTTTAGGATTTTCATCATGTCGGAGCAAATCACGAAGTGGCTGCCTTCGGAATTGAGCAAGAAAAAGCTTGAAGCGTTGGAGAAAATAGGGATGCTCCTAGACAAGAATCTGATCAAATGGAGATCGGTGATTGGAGAGCACTTTTCGAGCCGCGAGGATTGGGAAATCCCTGTTTTCCTCGCCTACATCGAATGTGGGCTGAGGTTGCCGGTACACAAATTCCTCCTCCGCGTTCTTGAGTATTACGGGGTGGAACTGGTAAATTTGGCTCCGAATTCCATCGCCAATATCAGTATTTTCACTTATTTGTGTGAGGCATACCTGGGAGTGCCACCGAATTTGAGGCTCTTCAGGTATTTCTACCGAATGGTGATGGGGAGATCCACGGCGACTCCCGGAGAATGTACATTGCATCTTCACGATGGGAAGGCCGACGAGTACATCCACATGTACTCGAAATCCTCGTGGTCGTCATGGAAGAAGAACTGGTTCTACATGACGGTTCGCGAGAGAGCGATAACCTCTATGTTGATGGTGTAAAACCGAACACAAGTAAGAGGCGGACGATGGCAAGTGAGCACGGGCCTTCGATCACGAAACGAACATAACACGAGGATTTATACAGGTTCGGGGGTCCGAGAGGACCGCCCTACTCCTGTCGGCGGCCTACGGGGGTTCGAGGATCCCTCCCGAAGGCTCACCTAGTGACTTGCTTGTATGTATTGCTCAAGAGTCCTCCCCCTTCAAAGGAGGGATACATGGGGGTATTTATAGGCTCCCCAGCCTGTACAAATGACCAAAATACCCTTTGGGGGTTGGCTACTCTAAGAACACAATCGGGGGTATTGCAGTCTTTTGCAGGTACAAGCGAGGGATACAGGTGGTCTTTGCCAGGTGATTACATCTTCAGGCTCGACGAGCCGGTGTTTACTACGTGGAGTGGGTCCTACTAACAAGGGGATGAAATAATCTTACAACACTCTATTTCACCGGAATTAGAGCAAATGAAAATCCCAAGTGGAGTAAGATCGTGGAGAAGGCAGGGGTGGTCGGAAGATGGGTGGATGCCATCTACGACCTGCGAGTCAAAGGCTTGACTTCCTAGCATGTGGTGAGGGATTTCACTAAGCGTCAGATTAGCCCTCTGAAGCTCCGGACTCATTCCCTGCTTTGGTCCATTGGTCGCGATGAAGCTATCTCAGGAGGTGGTAATTCTTTGAGAAAAGCTCCGACTAGTATATTTTATTTGATTATCGTAATGCCTTAAAATCCGCCATTATTTTCTTTTCTTGTAAAGCTCTTTCTCCTGAGGAAGTCAGAGAGCGGATCAGGCTGATCTGCGCTAGGGAGCATGGTGAAAAGGCTACATTCCCCGAGATCTTGGCAATAGTTTCTGCCGAAAAAAAACTGGCAAGGCTTAAGGTAGACAATCAAAATTTCTTTTATCATGTATACATATTCTCCGATCAGATTTTTGATCATGCTCTATTTTTGTAGTCGGTCGAATTGCGAATCACACAAACTCTCGAGGATAAACATCCCACCGTGGTTCCGACCGACTTCGTGCTGGATACCTTTGGAAGAAGATGAATCTCCGAGGTAATAGAGCGTTTTTATATGTACTTTAGATAAAGATTTCATCACCCAATCAAATTCGTTTTTTGATTTAGGTGGAGAAGGCTGAAGGCCCGCAGAGCGTAACTGCAGAGGCCGTAGACTCCAGGCTAGTCGTTCATGACCTTACAGTTGTTACTGAAACAACTAATCCGGAGGTTGATGAAACTACTCCCTCCGACCCGATGGTCAAGAATGCAATCCTTGATGAACCGATCGAGGACATTGCTTGACATCTTGTTGGAGGATGTGAGTGGTTTAATCAACCTGCCGGTCAGGCAAGCGAATTTGGTTGAGAAGAAAAGGAAAGCTGGCGGTACAGAATTTACTCTACCGCGTTTCAAAGTCAAATCCAGGAAATTAACTAGGTATGTACAAATGAAAAAGGTTGTATGAGTGCATACCTTTAATAGTTCCTTGATGATTTGATATTTTGAACTTCCATTCTTCGTTTTGTATATATCTTCTGGTGTTCCGGTTGATTCTGACCTGAATCTTCCTGAGGACCCGGCACCTGTGGAAGTTATTAACCAAAGCACTTCCTAGGACAAAATTCCTGAGGAAACAGTAGTCGAAGAAGCCCCCGAGCAGGTGTTAAAGCCAACGGTCGAGTTGGATCCATTGGTGGTTCTACCTCCTTCTACGGAGGTAGATGCCCCTAAAGGCCCTCAACAGGTTCCGACCAATGTTGGTAATCCTTCTCAACCTGACAAGTTCCCTTTTCACCCCCGATTTATCGAGGATAAGGAGCTTGACGAGGCATGGGGAAAAATATCGAATCATCAAATCAAAATGCATCCTGATTCAATATTTGATGGTTATAATGATTTGGCAATCTGGTAAGTATATACGACCGGTTTCATAGTCTCTCTTAAAAGTTTCTGAGGAACTTAAAGAGGAAATGCTATTTGTGTAGCATCGGTCGAGAACTTTCTTCGTGGTCGGAGGACTAACCCATGGATTAAAGATTTTGAGCGAAACACTCGAATTGGAAAGTAAGAACTTTCCACTTAACCTTTTCTTTCTTCAATACTTTGTCCTTCTCTAATTATTCTCCTCATCATTATTCGTTAGATTTAGAGAAAATAAAAGAAGATTTGGAGCAGAAACACTCCGAATTGGAAAGTAAGAACTTTCCACTTAACCAATCTGGATGAGCTAGTGAATATGATATAGCTGGATGAGTTAGTGAATGTGATACTACTCTTTCTTGATGTATGCAATCAAAACCATGCAGATTTTCTTCAATGTATCAGTGAATGTATTAGTTCATTATGCCTGCCCGAATCGTAACCATTAGTTTATATCTCTTTAATCACAAATAAGCTACGACCTTTGTTTATTGAGTCCATGTTGAAGAAGAAAATTTCGAGTAAGAACCATGTATTTAGTTATGATACTATTCGGTTCAGTTCTATGTTGATACAAGCAGCATCTAGCAGCTGCATATTGCACACATTTGAGTGCCATGCTCATAATATCAATTTCACAATATCAATTTCAATCATCCATACATGGACAAGTTCACACTTCCATTCACATTCATATAACAATCTCATGAACCTAATTGAACACATTGGGTAGTACAAATGCAGACTACATCCATACATACATGGACAAGTTCATTGATAACTGCATTAAGGTTCATGCTTCCATTCACATTCATACAACAAAAAAACATAGTTCATACAACCGGGTACAACTGGGTAGTACAAATATAGATTACAAGCTCATGAAACTAATCGAACGCTACAAGGTAAATTTCTCACAATTTATAGAATCACAATTCACTCGGGAATACAACCACACAGTCAATTCACACACAATCTTACTTCCCTAATCAAATCAAAGATCCGGGCACGAAGGTTTTCATATGCAAAATGATCAAAATGATTTTTCCTAATGTATTTTTATTATATATTCTTAAATTATGGATTTTGAGATGTTATCCACTGTTGGTCAGCGACACATATATGCATAATAGGGAAAGTTCTAGGAAGGGCATGGCTCATGTGCTCATGTCTGCTAGGAACCGGAAATGATGTGCGAGGTGACCAAAAGGAAAACAGAAGAAGAGGCAGACCGAGCTCCCGCGAATCGCGCGCTCGTCTCCACATCTCACCCTTCGCGTCCTGCGCGCATGCAAAATAATGAAGGACCAGATGCAATGCTTAGCCACATTCGCCATCACCCACGCACGCGCACGCACTGCCCCAGAGTCCTGTCCTTCTTACACTGTTACACTCCAGGTGCACGCACGTACTCAGGTAGATCAGACCTCGCAAACAGCACCGCATTCACTCTGGTGTACGTTGCTGCTACTGATTAGCATGAACTAGTATATAGTAGCACATGGGTATGTACGTGTTCATTACATTAGCGCGACTGAATTAGTGTAAATTTCTCTTGATCGATCTGGTAATTACATCCACAAGCAGCATGCCTGCATGTACTACTGATCCGATCCAGCACTGTGGTGTAGCACTGCCCGTAGGTGAAATTGAGAGCAGAGCACTCCGGATCGGAGTAGCTAGCACGTGCTCCCTCCAGATCTAGGAAATTAATCGATCACGAGGCCGCCCATCCATGGAGTACTAGTACTACGTAAGCTTAGGCTCCTATAATACCATTGATTAGGGCGCAGAGATCGTTAGGCATTGAATCACCCTGTCTGAAACATGTCTATCTCTCTTCTTGCACTCGTCAGCGGGCAGGAGCTGCAGGCAGATCTGGCCCTCTGCAGAACTTAGCCGGCTTTAATTCACCCATGTATGCGTTGTTGCACCCTGTCTACATCATGCCATTGCCTCGTGTCATGTGCTCTTTCTTTCTTTCTTTCTTTCTCGGATCCTTTCCCCATTGCACCGACACAATTGTGTTTTAGTCGTGTGTAGGAGTAGTACATGTATATATACTAGCTAGTAATGTGTGATCGATGTGCTCGACTGGGTGTGTTATGACCGGAAATTCGTGCATGGAAGCAATTCATCTAATTAAAATAAGAAAATTTATTTACAGACCGGGAGTAGACAGTGGTACAAGCCAAAGGGCAAAAATGTCTAGTTAGTTAAGGCTAGATATGCAGGATTTGCATAGTTTTGTTGCCTCGACGGTCTCCTTGAAGATGTACTTCTCCACTGATCTGCAACCATGCATATGGCGCGGCAAAAATTGCACACACATACCTCCGACGTAGACGTAGTCGTACGTACGGGAGCAGAAGCTAGCTCCGAAACCGCAAGCCGCACGAGAATTAATGCACTGGCCAAATATTTCAGTTATGTCCTAGCTTCAATAAATCCAGGCCTTATGTGATTGGAAAAAAAGGAAAGTTCTGAACTTCGGCTTGGCTCAATGAGATTTTTCTCGAGGATGTTGCCCGAAGATCTACCATCTTTTATCCGAAAAAAGCGAAGCGATCTCTGCTGCAGCTGCAGACAAGACATAAACTTACAAGGTGAATTCTCGATGGGCTAGTCCATCGGTTTCTAGGCCTTTGGAAAAAAGTCCACCAAATCACCCAGATCCACCGGCCTCGGATGAGATCATCTAGAAGCAATCCTCAAAGGGTGAATATTCAGCAAAATTAGCTTACGATTTGCAATTCTTGGGATCAATGACAACGAAGTTTCAAAGTCTCATCTCGAAAACCTCGGTGTCACCTAAATGCTGAACGATTCGGCGTGGCTACTAATTCAAAAGCAGACTATGGACCTCGACAGACTACAATCATGGGGTTGGCCAAACCAGACCCTTTGCCCCCTCGTAGACAAGCCCCAGAATCGACTATCCACATTTTGTCGGAGTGTAGGGACTCTTGTCGAGTCTGGCAATCTATGGCAGACTGGTTGGGCTGTGCGCTGCTTAGGCCATCCTATTGACCGGTTAGTCACGACATCGAGGAATGATGGAGAACAATTTGCCAAACTGGCCATCTGCCGAGGAGGGCAATGGCCTCGGTGACCATCTTAATCACCTGGGAGATCTGGAAAGAGCACAATGCCAGAACTTTCAATCGAAGATTCTCCTCGCCCATGGAGCTAGTCTCTAACATGAAGGAAGAAGGAAGAGTCTGGACCCTTGCAAGGGGGAAATGTCTGTAGCAATTAATACACGTGTAATTAGTGTATAGTTTGATTTTCAGGATTTCAGTCTTCGCAAACTTGTTCTTCGCTATGTTCTATTAAAACAAAATGCAACACTCTGTCTGCTTTTTATATAAAAAAAGCTCGTGTGATTTGTGTAACGCCTCCAAAATCGGGATCGTTAAACTCTTCACAACCGCCCAAGATGTGCGATTGAAGAAATGTGATGTCTCAAGCAAGCTCCTGATTACAATAAAAACCAAACTTTATTATATAAGATTAAGGCTTAACAATCAGTTTTTACACTGACACGGGCATCCAAGCCCAAATTTAATATAATACAAGACAAAAGAATTTCAAACCACAGGCACGCTTGAGTGCGGTCGAGACCTAACAACAGTAGTCGTTGCCATCCATGGGTTCACCAAAATCCTGCTCATTAAGATTCTCTGCATTTTCTCAGGTTTCTTCTGTAGATGATTTGCAGATATTACAAGAATGAGTACAACTTCCATACTCAACAAGCTACATGGAAATCCTAATTAATTACATGCTAGGATTACCAAAGGAATGGTACAGTTTTACCATAACAAGTATATGTGGATGCATTTTGTATTTAATGTAATTTATCTTTAAAATAGTAAAACAATAATAAATAATAACATCAGGGATTTCTCAACAAACTCAATTATCAACTTAACATTTCAAAAACTCTACTTATGCCTCTGTACTGGAATCGCCCATTAACATAGCTTCATTAACCGGAAGCACAGTGTATTCGAATACCTTTAGTTATACACTCTACAGAGTTGCCCAACTTTATCCACAAGATATGTCAAACTCATACTGTCAGATCATAGACACACAACACGTTAACGTGCGACTGAGCTGAGATAACAAAGCCTGTTCACTACTCAACCTTTCTAGCCTCTATCTGGTAGGTTCAAACCTATACAACCCTCGAGAGACTCCACCGGCCGCTGTGGATTTTGTGCCCTGATGCTGATGGGACCATACCGTTGTGTAGACCAGCGAGTGTCCCTTTCCGGCCCACCCCTGTCCCATTCTCGATACTATAGATATTCAATCGGAAGAGCGATGTACTAAGCCAGAGAGTAGTGACCACACATGTGGTTGAGCGGTTTTCGTGGTTCATTACTTTGGCACAAGGTTCTTGTCCTTACTCATCTTAGAGGAGGTGGACTAACAACCAACTCATGGCTTTCCACCCTCTTGGCCCCACCTTTGACCCACTTTTAACATAAGTCTATTGGGTTGTCCAACTTCGGACTCAACCCTCAACTCTCCTCCAAAACCATTGGTGAACCGCCAATCGCTTTTAGGATTATAACCACATTTGTGTGACAAAGCTATTTATTACCAATATTTTATGTGAACTTGTCAAGGTGAATATGGCTTATAAAGGATTTTAACCTTGTCAAGATGAAAATGGCCTACAAGTGCTAGGTGAGTTTCTATGTGGGGTAATAGGATTTATCTAATTATCATGGCATTCAAAAGTATTATTTCAATATTTAAAGTAATTGGCACAAATACAATAATGAAAGTAATAATAAATATATGAAATATGGGTTCAAAAATGATCAAGGAATGACTTGCCTCCTTGCACAAATTCTTCTAGATACTGGTCTTATCCGGCGTCTTCTAGAGTCTGGTTGTCGAAGTCGTGATCTAGTGCGAAAATCAATAAAATAAACCAAATAAAAAGTCTTGCTCGACATGGAATGAGCTGGGAACAACATGCAAGTAAATAAAATCGAAAATAAACTTAAAGGAAGGTGGTGTCGAGGATAGATATTTATTTGGAGCTTCAATTGGCTGAACGGAGCTGAGAAATGGTTTCATGAGCTCGAAACGGTAAAAAATGACATATAATGTCAAATTAGGGTTTCGGAGCAAAATGTGTCGATCTATGAAGAGTGCTACTTTACTATTGATGCCTAAAAAAGATTATTAAACTGTAATTGAATTATTGTTTTCAGTTAATGAATAGTACCAAGGTTACTGTTTTGGATGGAAATGAACAGTAATAAAGGTTTTTTTTATAAACAGTAAAAATCGAAAAAAGGAGTGAATATTGTTTTTGTTTGTACTGTTCACGATGTGAAACGATATTGGGCTTAACCTAATACTCGAGAATGGGCAGCGGCCCAATAGGCGAACCATAAAGGCCCGGCGTTAGGCGGCCTTGAGCCACGCCGCTCGCCTAAGCCGTGGCGGACAGTGATGATCGAGGAGCATCACGGAGGCATAGGGATCCCATTTTGGGGATTTGGAGGCCGGGAGGTGTAGAGGGGGCGGCGGCAAGAGGCGCACTACAGCGAGGCGGTGTGTGCGGCACTCCGGTGAGCTAAAAGGGGGGAGATTAGGGAAAAGGTTGGTGACGGTGAGGTGAAGCTAAGGGGGAGGAGAAGGGAAGGCAAAGGGCGACGGATTTTACCGGTTTGCTCATCGGGAAGAAAGGAGGCGGCAAGGAAAGCTTCAAATCGCCGATGGCGGAGGGATGGAGGGGGGAGGTCTTTGGAGGTGGGGATGAGGAAGAATGCCGAGGGTGGCCTTTTATAGGCGGGAAGAGAGTGGAAGCGAGGAGGTGTCGGTGGTGGTAGCGGCGTGTTTGGCCGGCGCCCTTGGGTGGCGCCAGAGAGGAGAGGTGGCGGAGGAAGGTGGTGGAAACCTTGGAGGCGGTGCGTGGCGCAAGAGGTGGCTTGGTGACGGCAGCGCCGGGGAGAGGTGGTGGCGTGGAGCGGTGACGTCGCGGTTGATGACGATCGGGAAGAAGGGCAAAGGCGCACGGGGGAGAAGGCCGTTTTCGGATGGGAGAAAATAGGAAGATGGAAAAAGGAAAGCGGAAAGATGTTGAAAATTGCCAAAAAGGGAAAGTTTTAAATTCAAAACGAAGAACTTCCATAATTTTTTAAATTCCGGATTTTTTTGGTTTGTTTCAATTGGCGCCTCTGTTTGCGCGCTGTACGACGTAGGGCCTATTCGGAGCCGCGTAAAAGCGCAGCGTGGTAGCCCGTCGTTGAAAACTAGCCCCAGCGCTAAAACTACGTAACGGGAGGAGAAATAAATGAAAAACGTAGAAAAGGCATCATTCCTTTTTTGATGGTACGACGATATCTACCCCGAACAGCTTTCATATCCTAGCAGTCTCATCTCTAGTGTACTCTTCTTTTTTCGACGTGATGCGCTTGAACTTTCAGCTGATGTGCTTTTCCAACTGATGTAGCTAGTGCCTGTTGCTCCGGTAGTTTGCTTTTTTTCAATTAGATTCTAAAAATATTTTTTGAGGTGTAGATTCTAATTAATATTTCCTCACGTCTTTTTTTAGACGACGTCTAATATCTTAGTGTTAGGGTTTGCAATTTCTAAGTTGCCTGATTTTGTGTTAACTACGAGTCAGTTTTCGTGGCGTTTGGATAAAGAAAAACGTAGACAACCCACCCATCAAATAATAAAGATTTAAACTTCTATACATAGAGGAATTTAGGACTACCGATCCTAATAAGAAATAAACATAAACCTAAACTACCTAGCTAGAACTCAACTATTTTACTCTTTATAGGTTAACAAAAGGATCAGCTTGGACTTTATAACATGCTTCTATTTTTTTTTTGTCAGATGTAGACCGGCTGCAGGTTAATCATGATCCTAGAGCATCAGACGGTTCATGAAACGGTACAACCGTTAGTACAGCTATTTTTTCCTTCAAGAACAATGCACTTAACAACCATTGTTCCCTTCCATTATTGGCCCCCTTTTCTCATCTGCATTACTGGCCAGCTACTGTATGTGGATTGTAGGTTGCAAGCCACATCCTCATCTCTCTCTCTCTCTCTCTCTCTCTCTGACTCACACACACACAATTCCAGCCAGAATTGAAAGACAATCCAACACACAGCTAGCTTTCCCTTGACCTAGCTAGCTAGTGCCCCCTTCTCTTCCTGCCACAATTAACCCTCACTAGATAATTAGGATCAGCTAGAAGATAAGTATACACATGGAGCAGCTCCCTCTTCTCGCCAGTGGCTCGAAGGCCACCACCACCGCCCCCTTGTACCTCACCTTAGACAACACAACCTCCCCATCCACTTCGCCGCCGCCATCGGTGGTGGCACCGTCCCGACCTCGGAACCTTCTAGACACTCCAGCCACGAGAGGGAACGGATACAATCAAAGCCAAGATCATGTCACACCATCTCTATCCTGCTCTCCTGAGAGCCTTCATAGAGTGCCAGAAGGTGCGTATACATATCCCAGATACATGTAATTTATATAATTCAAGGTCGTTCGGGGCATCCCAAAATCACCATGATTCTCATTCTCTTTCTGTTTTTTTTCTGTGTTTAATTGTTAATTTCTACATATGTGCAAATACACTTGATTTTGTGTTACCTAAGATCGGAGCTCCGCCGGAAGTTGTCGGCCGGCTATCTGCCCTCGCCGGTGAGCTCGAGTCGCATTCAGACGACCAGTCCCAAGAGCCGTCGGACCCAGAGCTCGACAAGTTTATGGTAATAATGAAATTTCTGCAACTCCCAATGGGTGTGTGCGTAGTATCTTAACCAGCCATGGAGGTTGTCCCAAAACAACACAGAGTATAATATGTCTGTATGATTTAATTAACTTGAAATCACTTGTAGCACGTACTAACATGTACAGGTACAATCCCCCGTAAAAATCATAGCTGCTTACATGGATGTGTATGTTTTTGTGCAGGAGACCTATTGTGATGTCTTGGTGAGGCATGACAGGAGCTCATAAAACCAATCCAAGAAGCCGACGAGTTCTTTAGAACCATGGAGCGCAGATGGACTCGTTTGTAATAGGTACATATGTTTACACTTATGTTTTTTTTTCCAGATTCAGAAAATTGGAACAGATCTGACTGTTGCAGAGCAGGTATCCTCGTACATGCTTATTTGTCAATTAAGAAAGCAAACAATCTAGTGGCTATGTAGGCATGTAGCTTGTCGTGTGAGGTGTGTTCTCTGTGCACACAATTTTAACTAATTTCCCTAGCAAGGAATAAATATAAAGATGATTATTTGCCAGTTTTAGGCTAAACGGATGTTATAAAAATCTTGTAATAGTTAAGTTCTGAGTAATACCAGGACTTTTAAGTCTTGATATATGAGCAGAAAAATGGCTAATTTTCCCACTACAGTAGGAAGCTTATTTCGTGTGTGAATTGGTGTGTGTATATATATGGTACTCCTAGGAGTATTTCTTATATACTACTTAAATCGTATGATGACACCTTTTTACCTATTTGAGTATACTCAATCTGATTATAAGATACCCTCAGCGAGTTTCATAAAAATATTTATTAAAGTCTACTTTTTATAGCAAAATTTTTTGTATATACTTCTTTTATATATGAGAAAGGGTATATAACAAAAAAAAGTCTCCAATGAAAATTTTTCAATCAAGTTGCATTAGAGTATCTTATAATTGGTATTTAAGTATACTAAAAGTGGTAAAAAGTATAATACATCTATTTAAATAGTATATTAGAAATGTGGGTATGCACTCCTAAGAGCACAGAAAAGGATTCCCCAGCCGGCATGTTATCTCAGAGTAATAAAAAGCCGCGGTGATTTTGTGACTAGACCAAGTGTGAACTCACGCTCCCACTGCACTCACGCTCCCACTGCCGGCGCCGTTTGAATCGATGCACCCTTGTGACTGGCCTGCTCCATGCGTCCCTACGGCACCGCAGCATGTTTAATCCACAAATCACACAGAAGATCCTTAAATTTAGAGGTGCAGAAATGCATGCCGACGTCCAAACAGAAGCACATGCTTTTCTCTGACTACATAGAGCGCAGAAATTTCACGTAAATTTTATAGGAAACAGAGCCGTAACCACTCTAGTTTTTCTCATGTTGACAGAGGCACCTGTTTTTCTCGGACTAACTAGGTCCCTTTCGCAGAAATTTCACGTAAACTTTATAAGAAACAGAGCAATAATTCCTCTAGATTTCCTAGAGGCAATCCTTTGTTCTAAACGAGGTTTAAAATCTCACTGAGTGCATGAAATTAATGAGCATATTCATTTTATTGATTTGCTTGCTGGTTCTCTGGCTTGCATGTGGAGAGTGCTCAGGAAATGGGGCCAAAGGATGCTGCAATACTAGTACCACTTGACCAGGCTAACAACAACTCCAGCTATTTATCTCATGTAGTGTACCACAGTTGTCAGAGTCGAGTGCCCACCGGATAAAAGTTCTAGGAACAACTGCAGAAAGGGTATAGTAGATGCAGCACGAGTACACTAGGTTTGGTCTCCCAGTCAATGAGGATCCTCTGTCATGTCTGTCGATGATCGAGATCCAGGATTCCTTATCAAGCTTACCAAAAAAATAATATGAGTTCTTATCAAGCTTACCGAAAAAATAATATGAGAGCACAATCATAATGGAGACTTTTCTTACCGTGGACATAATGAGAGTGTTTGCAAGAATATTCTAAGAATGATATTAGGATTGATTTAGATTATGATGGATTGTGTTACAAGGTACATGAGCTATCCTCTTTATAATTATTGAAGAGGTGGCAGTTAATGCCGCTAAAAACGTCTTTTGTCTTCACGCACGTTCCTTTGTTGAGTCTTGAACCGTCACATCTCTTAGCTAACCGTCGTAAGTTGTAGATGCGTCAATAACCACTCTCATGTTAGGCACGGGGGAAACTATCATATCCCTCGACCATTTTGCTGGTCAGGGATAACCCAAACCATATGGTTGATCGTGTAGTGTACATGACTGGTTGTCTCATGACTCAAACTGGTTTGTGACCAGTTTGGCCGTAATAAAAGGGATTAAACTTCTTTTAATTCTTGTTGTAGGTATATAACCGTTATAAAGTGGGTCCTTAATATGTGAGTCTGCTTTTACAGAAACTTTGACTTTGACAAAAAATATTAGTCTAATCAAGAATCCTCGCCGTCAATGTGTGCCTGAGTGGTATGTGTGTGCATTTCATCTGATTATTACATGAATGCAGTGGCCGTTTGAGCTGCCCGGCAGAGGATATCGCGATTCACGACGCATGCATTTTCTGATCTCTCCTCGTGGAGGGGGCAGCAAGTTAGCACTGTGCACGATTCCAGCGCACGCTGATCGTTTGCGTCGTAGGCTCTACATGGGCATGTGATGGCCTGGTTGAAATGTTTCCTGTGTAGCTAGCTGTGCGTTGGATTATTAGCTTAGATAGCTTTGCGTGACTAGAATAGCTTAATTAGGAGGAGATAATGTGGTGGTTACGAATGGTTGCGGTGGTGGGGGAGTGCATGCTTTGTGTTTAGCTAGCGGGGTTTGGATGGAATAATTGGGTGATTATCATTTATGAATAATAATCATGTGCAGTCATCTAGGTAGCTTGCAGAGAGGGATTACTTGGGAGTATCGTAACTGAAGTGATGTGGTTCTTGCTAGCTTACTTGTAGTACATATATTATACATACAGTATCAAGCTTCAATATAGCAGTTCAGGATTTCAAGTTTAAACTTAAAATGAGTTAGGACAAACAAAAAAATTAATTAAAAAATTCTATGAGTACTAACTTTGATCTTTTTTCTCCATTTTCTTTTAACTTATAGTAGTTCAGGATTTTCACTCTTTCATTTCTTCCAACACAAATTGAACTCGAACTTGAAATTTTTAAATGGGTGTTTGCTAAATTAAAACTACCTTCAAACTTTTAGGGGATTTCTCATGGTGACTTGGTTCACAAACTAAAATGGTTTTCAAGTTTTCAAAAGGATGATAGTTTCCAATAGATTTATAACCTTGTAGGTGATGTACACATTGGTAGGTCTACCTATTACATAATTACAATGATATTAATATAGGAACTACCGTGTTCGTTCCGATCTAGCTAGATGCTAGAAATTCCACATTGATATATTGGAGATAAAAACAAAAAGATCTATGTATGTATTACAATTGCCATAGTTGTGTAATGAAAACAATTAAGTTGAGATGCTAGATTCTGAAAAAATATAGATGTTAGAGCTGCATATGAATACAACTCTATTTTAAAATAAAAATCAATATATATGGCTAGACACATGCAATTACACAGGTTTTATAGAGGCCAGAAACTCCCAAATTAATCGGACAAAAATATCTATGCTATGAATTATGGTGGGCGCAGACTATGATGGTGTGGATTGATGGGGTACATATAAATATTACAGTTGTCATAGTTATATTATATATATATTCTGAAAAAATTAGAAATTTCCACAGTTGAATACAACTCTATTTTCAAATATAAATATATACTATCATATATTCAGACAATTACTTGGGTTTTACGTCTAGTTATGGTATATGGTACTCATGGTATCCAAGGAATCCTCTTGCTGATGAACTCTAATGCTATATGCTATGTTGCACAACTCGAACACGTCTTGGACTCTTACTCATTGAGACAGTTGGTCTCAACTACGAATTGCCCAACTGTTACTCAATATAGGACAATGAACACATCTCCTCAACGTCCTGGACTCAACTCAGGACGGCGAACACACCTCCTCAACATCCAGAACTCAACTCTATGGACTCGACTCATGACGATGAATATATCTTCTCAACGTCCCGGACTCAACTCTAACTCGACACGGGATTACAACTCACAGAACTCGGCCATGCGTAGCGCTGGCTCGTCATCTTCTAGCTTTTTTGCGAAATAAGCCTTCTCTTCTTTCTTCTTGGAATGATATTCTGAGGCAAAGTGTCCATAGTCTTGACAATTATAGCATCCCACCTTTGTCTTGTCGAATTTCCAATTCTTGCAGTCTCGGCCACCATCACCGTTAGAGCCGTAGGAGAAGCCCTCGCCTTTTGCCTTTCGATGATCAGGTCTCCCACTCGGTGCGAGTTAACAGCAGGTGCTCATCTTCGTCGCCGCTAGATCCTCGGATCTATTCCTCATCTTGACTTCAAGTGGCCAATCATCTCCTCATCCGTCATCACATTGAGGTCGCCGAACTGCTCAATTGTGGAGACGATTTGCAAAAACTTTCCAAAGATTGCCCGAAGGAACTTTCTCACAACATAGCTCTCTTCCATCTTGTCCCCCAAGCCTCGGATCTGGTTGACAATAGTCGTCAACCTCATGGCAAAGTCGTCGATCGACTCCGTCTCTTTCATGCATATCCCCTCGAACTCGCTCTTGAGGGTCTATACTTGCGCTTGCTTGACACAATCGGCACCAAGATGTATCGTCTTCAACGCCTCCCACGCAGCTTTGGCCGACTCCTTTTCAGCCAATAGGAAGAGTGTTTCCTCCAGGATACCTCCATAGATGGTCGCTAAGGCCATATGAGCCTTGCGCACATCGACGTTGCCATCCTCGATCACGTCCCACACTCCTTGAGCGCACATGTACACCTTCATCTTGATTGCCCATACTGCATAATTGCTCTTCGTGAGCATCGGATAATACAGTAAGATTGCGGAACTCTCCTTTGCTATCGCACCCGACGTCGCCTCGTTGAGGTAACACAACTTTTCGGAGAGCGCGGCATGATCTTGGGCATACACGGATCAATAACTCAGGCTCTGATTCCAATTGTTGTCTCAAACAGAAGACGAAGCTCGTGCTCGGAAGAAGCTGTTGGGCGGAACCTCTCGACGGAACACAGACACTGAAAGACGATGAACCACACATGCGAACATGCTGCGAGCTGATAGAAGATGAAGCATATACTCACGTGATGGACACGGGAAAGAACTCACGCACACAAAGAAAGAGCCTGCAAACTACAGCAGCGTTTTTGGATTTTTTTTCTCTCTTCAATTGCTTTTCTCCTTTTCTCGCTTATTGTTACCAGACTCGTACCTGCCCTTATAAAGGCTGAGTACATGACCCACGTATGGACTCAACTTCCCACTTGGATTCTATTGTGTATACTACTCGGATAAGGCCAGTAGACTTGAATAAGGCCATAAAAACTAAACTTAGAAACTTATACAAGATTATAGCTAACACATGATTTCTCCGTAAGATTGAGTGGTTTACATGCAGTACCTAATTTATCGATCGTGGCGTCGCCTATATTTCAAGCAGATGACAACAGCTGCGAGGGAGGCGGTTCCTCCGAAGATGAGCAGGAGACCGGAGACGTGGCCGGCTTGCCGGAGATCACCAGTCCTTGCCGGGAGGACGACAAGGAGCTGAAGAACCACCTCCTGAACAAATACAGCGGCTACCTGAGCAACCTCTGGAGGGAGCTCTCCAAGAAGAAGAAGAAAAGCAAGCTGCCGAGGGACGCACGCCAGAAGCTCCTACACTGGTGGCAGCTGCACTACAGATGGCCCTATCCATCTGTACGTACATGCGCATGGTTCATACATATGTGTGTATTCTGAAAGACTATATCTTTAGTGTGTACGAGCTTTGCAACAATTAATGGCGGTGCAGGAAATGGAGAAGGCGGCGTTGGCGGAGTCGACGGGGCTCGACGCGAAGCAGATCAATAACTGGTTCATCAACCAGCGGAAGCGGCACTGGAAGCCGGCGCCGGCGGCCATGGACTACAGGTTGCAGCCCACCTACGGCACTTCGAGCAGCCCTTCCGCCGCCTTCCGCATGGAAGGGCAGTACTACACCGGAGGGAGCTCGTATGCCCGTGGCTCGTGATGGCGGGGTGCGTGATTGACGACTATCGACTTCATATCTCTGCACGGTGCCTGCCGACCGTGCATATATACAGACGGTGTGAGTGTGGCAATGTGGTGTGTGCTTATATAGCGATTTGATCTCAAGTTACAAGGGGTGTAACCTTACCTGTTTCACTAGCTAACTTTCATGGTCAGATTGCTTTACATGCACTTTGGTAAATGTCATATGGATTTATATCTATATATACACACACACATATTTGTGCGTTGCGATATCGATGCCTAATTTGACAATGTAATTATTACCATGGTTTCTTTTTGTCTCGTGTCAGAGCAGTGCTACGTGACAGTTTATCTGTTTGTGCTTGTGTGCAGGTATAAGCTGCATCCATGCTACGAAGGCGGTAGGGTTTGGTGTGTGGCCTTCAGAGTTGTCACATGTCAAGGCAGCCTGAGATTTACTGTAAAGAGGTTGTTATCACCGGGGTGGCAACACTCCAACCTTGATCGGATTGAAGGCACGGATATTCTTAAGTAATCACACACAGGTTTGCATTAATCTCTTGGAGTATTTAAAGTACACGTACAGGGATAATGCAAACATGAAAAGTACAGATTACATGCCAAACTAACTCAGATTACAAAGATGCAATATGGAGAGAGAGTCCGGATGGCGTGATCTACTATTGCCTGTTAGGCTGTTGCCGTGCCGGATAGGGATAGTGCCGTATATGGCACATATATGCTAACACACCCCCGTAGTCGGTAGGACACCAGACGTTCAGACTGGACCGAAAATCTGTGAACACTGTTGTAGGAAGGCCCTTGGTGAAAATGTCAGCGTATTGAGAAGCAGACGTCACCTGTAGGACCTGAACATCACCGAAAGCCACACGTTCCTGAACAAAATGCAAGTCAATCTCCACATGCTTCGTGCGTTGGTGTTGCATAGGACTGGTAGAGATGTAGTGGGCGGCAGCAACGGACAAGTTAGGGTAGTAGCGACACCGAAAAATACAAAGATGGTCATAGGATGGAGGTTGGCCGAACAAAGCTTGAAATTGAGTGAGAAATTGCAAGGGTTTGGTGGGGTGGTGATTAAGCAAGTAGGTGGTGGCATACTTGCCTAAAAGAGGAGAGAACGCAAGATGTCGTTCGTAGAACGAATAACACGTTCAGCTTTGCCATTCCATTGAGTTATGTGAGGGCAAGACATGCGGAGGGTGACCCCATGAGTGAGAAAGAAGGTGCGAGCAGTAGTGTTGTCGAACTCGTGGCCATTGTTGCATTGTATGTGTTTGATGGTAGTAGAGAAGTGGTTGGTAGTATAGGCAAAAATAAAAGGACGAGGCGGAAAAGACTTTTGACTTGAGGAGGGGAAACATTGTCGTCAAGAATAACCAAATAGTATTTGTAACCGGAGACACTTGTAATTGGAGAAGTCCACAAACCACACTGAATTAAATCAAACACTCTATTGGTTTTGGAAGAAGATGTGACAAAAGGGAGTCGGACATGACGACCAAGCTGGCATGCATGACACACAGAGTTGTCATGCATGGATTTATTACAAGGAATTAAAGGTGACTGTGCTAAACGGTGGAGGCCTTGACCGTCGAGATGCCTGAGCCAGCAATGTCAGAGAGTGGGCGAGGTGATGTTAGTGACCAAGGCAGAAGAAGAGGACAACGAGGTGTGTTGTGGGTAGAGCTAGCCCGAGCTATTGCACCTGATGATCATAGTCTTGGTTCGAAGATCCTTCACAGAAAGACCATACGGGTCAAACTCAATAGAACAGTGATTGTCTACTACAAATTGCAATACAGAGATAAGGTTCTGGATAAGATTATAAGTGACAAGAACATTGTTAAGATGAAAAGGTCGGTGTGAAGTGGGAAACGAGATATGACTAGTGGAGGTAACTGGCATCAGTGACCTGTTACCAACAATGATAGTAGATGGATTTGAGGAGGAAGGAGTGTGGAGAGAAGTGAGGTTACCAGATTCGGATGTCATATGAGAAGTAGCACCAGAATCCACGAACCAATTGTTGCCGGAGGGGGTGTTGAGCGTCATCGTGTTGAAGCCATTCATGAGCGACTGCTGATCCCAAGATGGTGTAGTCAAGGACGGAGGTGCTAGCGCTTGCCATGGAGGAGCCACCCATGGAGACCAAGATGTGGCTGGGGTCGCGGGTTGCGACACTGGTGGCATGGTGGCGGCATACACCTCTGAGTGGAGGTGCGCAGGTGTCAAGTGAGGAGCCACACTTCTTGGGTGTGGGTCGAGGAGACCTCGTGTGGAGGCCTGGCGTCTAGCCCTACCAAAGTTGAAAAGTGTCGGTCCGGGGTTGAAAAATAAGGTATAGGGCATATTGCCCAAAGCCATTGATCTTTGTTGCCACCATGGTCGGTGCCGCTTATAGAGCATTGTTGTTGGAGCGGTTGCCACGATGCCTACCACGGTTGCTAGTGTCGAAGTTGCCACTAGTATGATCGCCATGAGGAGGTAATAGTTGTTGGAGTTTGTGTTGGAGCCATGCTCTTATTGCGAAATCGGGAAGTTGGCAAGGAGAATGGTGGGATCGAGAAATCTTGTCCTCTTGGCGAACTTGATCTCCGCAAGGAGAAGTTGAGACCTTGTTTTGATGAACATCGGAAAAGGCTTGCATCGGGAGGAGGGTGTCCATGCGCTGAAATTTCTGCTCAACCTACAAAGAGTGTTGAGGACAAGAGTGTTGTCGGTGACAGCTTGATAGACATTGCCTAGGGCATCGGCGAAGAACTTCATCTTGTGATAGTAGTTGGAGATCCACATGTCGCCTTGGAAAAATTGTGAAATTCTGCCTCAAGGTTGTCGGACCTAGGAGTAACACCCCCAAATCCTCAGGTATTTACAGAACTAGTCCCATGATCAAGAACTAGTTCACACAAGAAAAAATATGGTAACATCCATAATTAGCGTAATTTTATTAATAATCGAGTTTATTACAAGAAAGGCTTACAAGCCAACAATAAAAGAACACAACGGAAAGCGATGAAGAAGTAGTAGAGCCTAGCTAATCGCCACGTGCAATCATTTCAAGTTAGCGGCCTAGTCGTCCAAGATCCACATCGGTAGCGAAATCCTTCTCCTCTGAAATTTATTTGCATTAAGCAAGGGTGAGGACAAACAACCATGCTCGCAAGTTACACCCATAATAGAGTTAATGCATGCATGGATATTATCAAAGGAAGGCTTGTAGGGTTATTTGTGCAAAAGTAATATTTGACATTTTAAATACAATAGCTAAGTTCAAAAGCTCAAATTTTACAATATCTAAAATAGAGTTTTAACTAAATTAATAAAGATAGTGTAGGCACCAACCTAACACTAACTTAAACACGAGGCACCAACCCCGGCTTCAACCCATAACTTTTCTCATGGACACCCATCCATGTCATAAAACTGTTTTACAAAACCTTTTGAAAACAAAATCAAAGTCTAACTTTGAGTGGCTTTGCTCAGCATGTCCATGACCGTGGACATGGCTATTCGAATAGTTTTACACTCTGCAGAGGTTGTACAACTTTACCCATAAGAGATAATGATCAATTTATACTGTCCGCTCACACACTTCCGTAGGTGTGCGACTAAGTGATTATCACGAGGCCTTTACAATGTGCCATTCCAAAGTAGTCATGCCCGCTAAGGTTTTACTTCCTTTGGACTAACCATCCGCCAGAAGCCCCCTCTTGCGCCGCTAAAGTTTCACTTCCATTGGGCTAACCATCCACCATAAGCCCTCTTGCGCTAAGTGGGAATATCATTAACCGACACCCATACATCAAAATAGCACAACTAACATTGAACGTTACAAATTATTTAGCCTAGCCTGTCCCATTCTAGACTTGTGGTAGTACGGTGGAGCTTTGAAGATGCGGCTCGAAGACCGGTTCTTAACCAACTTGGACGACTTCCAAAATAACCCCTCGGCCTCAACCATTCCCGAATTGAACCCGTGTATAAACTCGCACCCACCAACCTGTCCATTTCACCCAAGTCCAAACCAGTTTTTAATTTTATTTCAGTTTAAAAAAAATCATTTATAAACTTCCATGACACATCAATGTCATGGATACAATGTAAACAACATTTGATTTTTGGCTGTAAATTCCCAAATCAAATATTTTTGGTCTAAGCATGGCTAACATAATCTTTCCTAAAATATTCTAGTTCATACTATTGCATAAACTAGATTTTCATTTAAGGTGACAAGGTATGAATATTTCAATGTCAACATTTGGCATACAAATGTATTGGGATTAACTACAATTTAAAACAGTGAATTTAAATCACATTGAATAGAAATAAGCATGTAGTAATAATTTAAAATAGAATTTAAATAATTTAAAACACCGATTCAAATATGATTAAAGATGTAACTAGACTTGCTTGATTAAATGTTGTTCTCAAACGGCATCGAAATCCGGTTGTCCAAGTCATTAAATCTATATCGCGAAATGAGCCAAATTCAAACAAAATTCAAATAAAATCCAAAAATTATGAAATAAATCTGGAAGGAATATAATGAATTTAGGAATTTGAATCGACGAATCGATTTCGATTATGAGGGAGAACAAATTCTGGAATTTTGATGTCACATGAAATAATAGAATTCGAAAATATTGTTCACTCAAAATGGATGTTTTGGATGTTTTATATGCAAACTGAAGCAAAAGAATTGTGTGAATGCATTGTGGACCCATTTGCTAGTGAGAGAAGGATGAAAGATAGAAAGGAATGAAAGGATCAATGTATAACATGTGGGCCTCATTTGCAAGTGATTCAAAACTAAACAAGAAGAAGTTACAGAGCAAAGACAGAGCGAGATAGTAGGAGCTTGGCTCAACGATGGTGTCGGCGAGAGGCGTGAGAGGCGGCCGTGAACAGTAAAATGGAACCCCAAATGACGAGGTAGAGATGATGACGCGAATGGATTTTGGAAAAACTCACTAAGGAAGCGGGGAAGCCTTGGCACGATCTCGGTGTCATGGCTCGACATGGTGATGGTGATTCTGTGGTCTTTGGGCGATGAGGATGGAAGCATGATGTAGAATGCGGCAAGGCGAACTCAACGATGTAGATGGCTCGGCTAGAGGACCTTCGATGGCAACGATTCGATGGAGAAGGAGCTTCAAGACCGCATGGTCGCCAGCAAACCGAGCAAACAGTGGAGGAGATAGAGAGGGGTTGGCGGCGATTCAAGAGGGAGGTTGGGAGCATACGGTGCTCACTTATTTAAGCGGTATGCACATGATTCGACGAGGAAGTCGAGAGGAATTGCGGCGTCTGTGACTAGATGGCGTAAGATACTCTGACAGGCAAGCGGTGCTTCGGAAAAAAGGAAGGGAGCACGATGTAGAACGTCGTGAGGCAAAGCCGGGCATGTCTTCAATGGTGGCGGGGCTCCACTATACGTGGCGCTAGAGGCGGTAGAATGGCTTTCAAATTGGCGTTCTTCAAATCAAAATTCGCCAAAAAATGGGAGAGGGAGGAGAGGTTTTGGGGGTGGGTTGAGGTTATAGAGGGGTTCCCGGGGCTCTTTTTATATAGGGAGGAGTTGCTCGAATCGACGGGAAACGGTTGAGAAATAAGTGAAGTGGATCGAATGCCCAAGAGGGGGGGGTGAATTGGGAACTATTTTTTTGTTTTTGATTAAGAACAATTTAAATAACGAGTTCTAACAAAAACTACGTGACACTAGAATCTAGTGAGGATAAACAACTCCTATGCAATTCTAGAGAAATTTAGATAGAGCAAGAAAGTAAATAAATAAATGTAAAAGAGACAAGAGACACAACCAATTTTTATCGAGGTCTCGGAGATTCGGCGATCTCCCTACTCCTCGTTGGAGCACTCAAGAAAGAGTATTGCTCAGACTTGAAACCTAGCAAGGTATCAAGCCATTCACTTGTGGTAGTCCTTCTCCTCTCAGGATGGGTGGACTCAGAACCTTCACAACCTTCCGGTGCCTTCCACAAGCTCCTCCTTAGAAGGTCACCGAGAACCACGCCTCCAAGCCGCCTAGGAGACGCCGATCTCCAAAGGTAACAAGCCTAGACCATCACTTGAACTTAGAAAGATCACTTGAACTTAGAAAGATCAAGCAACTAGAGTGATGCACACTAAGCCTATGCTACCTCTCAAATCTCTCAATATATGCTCTTAAATCATCTTGGGTGCCCTTGATCTTCTCTTGGTATTAGATGTTATCAGAGTGGCCAAGAGAGCTTACAATCACGTCCATGAACGAGATTTATAGCCTCCTTGAAGAAACTAGCCGTTAAAGCAACTATCCTGAAAATCAAACATTCCGGATCATCAGGAAGCCTTCCTGATCATCCTCGAAGCTTCTAAATCCGCGGTCACACAAACTAGCTGCCAGCAGCTCAAAGTATCATCCGAAAGCTTTGCGGATCATCTTACATCCGGATGATCCTTTCCATCCGGATCATTCATAATGTACTCAGTTTCAAATTTCATCCAAAAATATCTCCGGATCAATGATCCGCTTGATAGTCCGATAGCATCCGGATCACCCTAAGGCATTGTCAAAATCCAATTGATCTTGGTCCAATGATCCACTTGATGTCCGTTAGCTTGCGGATCATCCGGAGGCATTGTCACAACTCGTAATCAGTCTCGATCCAATGATCCGCTAATGCTCCCTTAGCTTGTGGATCATCCGGGAGGTCTCGATTTTAGCAAAACCCATCTTGGTCCAATGATCCGTTAGCTTCCGAATCATCCGCAAGGTCTCACTCATTTTTCAACCGAGAAAAACAGCCTTCTGTTCCAATGATCCGTTAGCTTCCGAATCATCCTTAATGTACTGTCAACTTTTCAACCTTCTCAAATAAAGATCCAAATTGATTTCAATTCAACTCCAACTCTTCCAAGAGCTTCACTTTGACTAGAGATGAGGTAAATAAACCTAGTGTGCATCACAACTAGCTACTCAACACTAGAGATGAGGTAAATAAACCTAGTGTGCATCACAACTAGCTACTCAACCAAACCAAGCTAAAGCTACTAGCCTAAACCCCCTTTAATAGTACGGCTAAAACAAAAACAAAAGACCTATAACTACAATGATCCATCCTCAACTCCTTGGATCATTTCTAAAGAACAAAGTCCTTAATCTTCAACTTTTTCAAGCTTTGCCTTCAATGACTATTTTGGGGTCAACAAACGCCCCACATAATTAAACCATCATCGCTGACTTAACTTGAACTTATGCAACACCAACAAAAAGTTAGTCCCGATGATTTAAATAAATCATTAATCACCAAAACACTAATTAGGGGCCTAGATGCTTACAATAAGTGAATAGTTTTTGGTTGAAATGAAGAATGAAGGAAATCTGTAAAATTGATTGCATGTAGTGGAGGAAATGTGGAATTGATGAGATGGTAACATGGGTGAGGTTAGAAGGGAACGTTTTGCCTCGCATTTAAATTGATTTTGATGCTTTCAAAGGAGGAGAAAAGAGAGAGAGGTGGTTGGTAGCCATTGATGGCATGGAGCTCTGACGCAGCAGCTGGGCAAGCAAGGGAAGAGAGAGGAGACTGACGACGTGGTGGAGGTGCCAGCGGTGGCAAGGTGTTAAATAAGCGAGGAGGTGGCGGTGGTTGGTGGAGTCATTGCCATGGATGCACTCGGTGCAACTCTGCAAGAAAACGAATGTAAAGAAAAGAAAGAAATCTTGTGAGGAGGAAGATTAGTAGGAGAGAGAAAAATAAAGAAAGGAAAAATAAAAGAAAATCCGAGAAAATCCAAAAATAAAATAAATTCGGCAAAATTCAAGAAAATTCCACAAAAATCCTTGGAACATGAATAGATTGAATAAAATAATGTTGAATTTAATTGAAGTTTATTTTAATCATTTAAAATGTTTTTCATTTTCTAAAATTTCAAATTAAGCTTTAAATAAATTATAAATTACAAATTTTATTTTTATTTTAGAATTTCAAAAAGACTCTAAAAACTAAGATGTTATTTTTGAACTTAATAAAATTATTTCCAACTTAAAGTTGGATTTTATTTTTGCACAAATTTTTTTTATTTACGAAAATATGAAAAACCTTTTAAAATTGAAACAAATTTAAACTAATTAAATTTTTCGTTTTCACTTTAACTTCGAGAAAAACACATAAAACTAAATAAATTCCTTTTTGACTTTTGAAATCTAAGAAATTCAAGAAAAGCACTAAAACTCTTTAAATTTTGAAAATCCAATAAAATTAATAACTTTATTAATTTTATTTTGTAATGTAACTTCAGGATGTTACAATGGCAAGAGAACACTGACTCTCTTTTTTTTTTGCGGAAAAGTTGCTCGGGAGGCTTGTCCAAACGGCATGGGCAATGGAGTTGGGCTCCATGACGATCTCGAGGAGTTCAAGGAGATAGACCCTGTCGGTGATCTAGAACCGGTCTTACATATGATTGTTTGATTCGGAGGTCTTCCAAATAAGAATCACGCAGATGGTAAAATATTGTTCACTCAAAATGGATGTTTCGGATGTTTTATATAATCAAGCAAAGCAAAGAATTGTGTGAATGCATTGTGGACCCATTTGCTAGTGAGAGAAGGATGAAAGATAGAAAGGAATGAAAGGATCAATGTATGACATGTGGGCCTCATTTGCAAGTGATTCAAAACTAAACAAGAAGAAGAAGAAGTTACTGAGCAAAGACAGAAAGCGGAGATAGTAGGAGCTTTGGCTCAACGATGGCCTTCTCCGGAGAGAATAACAACCCTACTCCTGTGTGGCTATTTTGAGTATGATGACTACAATCAAGAGAAAGACTAGGGCTTGTACTCCAGATTGCGCTTGTCATTTTCGCTTTTGACTTCAACCTTATATAACGTATGAAGAGGTGGCGCTTCCTCCAAATGAAGAGACGCCCCAACGCTCCAATTGACGAACCGCTTGATGAAAGTTGTCTCTAGGGACGTGGCACCCCACTGCTGCTAGGCTATTGTCGAGAGACGAAGTAATTCATCGGCTACCCACAGAGTAACAACACATATTATTAAGTCTCCCATGTGTTAATCATGGTATATAATTCTCCCTAACCGACTAGGCCTACAAGACAACAAGCCCTATCAATTATAGGGTTGTGAGAAGCGACCGTCAAAACCAACCAAGTCAGAGAAGAACTTTCGACTACTCGAGCAGTCAGAGAAAGGCTTACGACTATACCATGGTCGTAGGAAGACTCATGACCATGGTTTACGCACTGCATGACTTGACCTCTCCTTATAAGAATTAATGGGTATATTTAAGACTAATATGGAGATGTTAATATCTATAACAATAATTACGAGATAAAGAAAGAAGTGAGGATTATTAGATCCTCGCCATCTAACCCCTAGCTTCAAGTGAAAATAACTTACATGGAAAAGGAGTAAGTAGAAAGTTTTAAGACCACAAAGTAGTTTGAGAAAGTCTTACGATCACAAAGTAGTAAAGAGAGGTCTTACGACTACAAAGTAGTCATAGAATGATTGCCAAAAGTAAAAGCCTTTCCGATCGGTATTTCATTTTGACCAAAAAAGACTTGGTCAAGAAGGTATTTTAAGCTGAGGTGTGAAGACAAGCTCGGCTTTCTCGAATAGACAAATTGAAGAATCTCAGACTCTCACAAATCAGACGTTGAGCGGTTCTCAAGAGGTGGAAACTATTGAGTTCCCACGATCTTTAACTTCCACCGTGCGGTTATAAAAACTTCTACCGGGCATGAGTCTAGGGTTCTTACTTTTCCTTCGCTTCAAGCTGTCGCTCGAGCTCTTATGCTTCTCAAGTCGACGACCAAATCACCTTCTTCCTCAAAGCTTTTCCAAATCCAATCCAACCTCACCTAGAGAAAATGGTCAGCCGCTTGTGGTAGGAATCGAAGACGGATTCAACCAAGATAAAAGCTTTGTGTCGCCGAGAAGATTCCAAGAAGGAACTCGTGAAGTGGATTGAAGTTGCTTTGGAGAACATTGGTAGTGGGGAGATTGGTCATATCCTCGTTTTTCAGAACACTATGAGTGTGGCCTTGACTACCCGGCCATCCCTCCCTTTTAACCGATACTCGAGCACTTTAGGGTGGAGTTGGTGAACCTTGTTCCTAATTCTATTACAATCTTTGAGTGTGTTCGTGTACTTTGTGCGGTTACCTTGGGATCCTTCAGGACTCTAGAGCTGTTCCAATACTACTATGGAATGAGCAGGACAGTGCCGAATCATCGAAATGTGCTGCCGAAGCTCCACGACAGGAAGTCCAAGGAGTACATTCAGATGTTCACCTAGTCATCGTGGCCGGGGTGGAAGAAGAAGTGGTTCTATTGGGAGACAACCAGTGAAGATAGCCTTTCCTTCGTAGGGAAAACTACCGAGAAGATTCCTTCCTAGGATTCGACTTCCAAGGATCTTAATCGGATCGCCCCCTACATTCAAACTATTAGAGACTTGAAGGAAAAGGGGCTTACCAGATGGCACATGGTGAAGGATTTCATCACGCGACGTATGAGCCCTTTGAAGAAACGAGCACATCCCATGTGGATGTACTCGGGGACTAATGATTCGACTAGAGATTATGAAAAAGTAAGTAATCCTTTAACTTAGCTTTATTTTGATTAATCTCAAGCCTAACCATTGAGTCTTCTATCTACTTGCATGATATCTCCCTCAAGTAGAGATTGGACTTTAGAAGTCAAGCTTGTTTGCAGAAGGCTCTCGCCTGCTGCGGTGGCTCCTCGAATCCTAGCGGTCGTGATTTGCAAGGAAGGAGAAACTCCTAAAAGGTAATCAAGGATGGATTCATTCTTTGGGCCCTACGAGATGCGTGAGAATGTCTTACGACCACAAATTAGAGTTTTTTCCTCGACTTTTTGTAGAAAGTAGGCATGGAAGACCGGCTGTAATGAACCAAGAGGTTGGACCGATGGTTATTGGTACTAAGCGGAGCAAGTGAATGCTCCTCACGGGCAAAAGCGCCGACTTGAAAAGACAAATCGACAAGCAAGTGGTGGACTCAAGTTTCGATCCGACCTAGGCCCTTTGCTAAATTCTTTATAGATATTGTTGTCGCCGAGAAAGCCTAAGGCGATCGGTTTATCAAGCCTGTAGCACAAAGCCCAAGAAAACCAAGGTACCCTTCTACTATGATGACAAGACTTTTTCATCTTAGCTTCTCACGACTTTGTTAAGTGACTAGAAAAGGAGAATTGGAAAAGTTTTTGTATCTTTTGTGAAGGACACTACTTCATCTAGCAGAGCTTATGGTCATGGAAAGTGTTGCTTCCGAGGTGGTCAAGATAGGTCTCGACCATCCATGAAGTCAGAGAGGTCAGGAAGCAAGAGCTTTCGCTCAAGACTCACAACGGGCGTGGTCGTAAGGCACCCCATTCCTCTCTCTTGAATTTTGATCGACGCGTGGTTGAAGAGAAGAAGTCAACAAATTCTTCCTTAGGGAAGGTTTCTTCCGACTCAAGATCAAGTCTAGAAAGCGACGGTATACAAAAAGACAAAAGTATAATAATATCATTTACCTTTTTGCTTTCTACAAATTTGACATGTTTTCCTTTACGTGATTTCGCTTGACTCCTCCGGCCCGGTAAGCGCCCCCTCGAGAAGCTTCGTTGACACTTCTTTCGCAATCAAAGAGAAGGCAAGCGGAGGTGGTCGAGGATCGGCCCCGCCTCACGCAAGCAGAGAAATCGCTTCCATCGAGGCTACTACGACCACCGAGGTGGTCGTGGTGGCGTGATCAGGAGATGGCTAACAAAGTGGTGGGAGTACCTAACGGAGATAGTGATGGATCCTCCGACCACTGCTATTAGAAGGAAGTCGTCGAAGACATTCCTCCGGTCCTCAAGGAGAAGTTAACATTATCAAGAATAGGAAGAAGAAGAAGAGTACCTCAACTTCTTCTCCGAGTTCTTTGGACCTACTTCCATTGTAGGATCTTCCGTGATTCGTGTTTCGAACCAGTTCCTCACCCTAAGGATATTCCTAACAAGGAGAATATTTTCGATGTGACGAGCGCCTCGAAAAGGTGTGCGGAACCGAGTGGAAGGGATCAATGAATTGAAGGATCCCACAACGATTCTCGTGATGTTCGCTCAACGAGCGTAAATGTAAGCACCGATGCCAAACATTTACATGTGTGGTTTGTTTCTCGCTTTTCATTATCTTTCTTTATGCAGAAAGCTTTTGAATAAATTGTCGTCAGTAGCTGAATACAACCGAGCAACTTATACAACTATGACAACAAAAAGTGGAACTTTGTGAGTAGGCGAGAGATGGTTAGCTCCGCCGTCAGAATCATTTTTTACTCGACTACTTGTGTAGTTCTGATGTCTATCTTTAACCTTTGTAGGTTTAAGAGTGATGAAAAATCCTAGCCGATGCACTCGACCGCGAGAAAGTCGAGATGGAGAGGCTAAGGATGAAACACTCGACACGATGAAGAAACTTCAGGAGGCTAACTGCGCAACTTTTGATCCGCAGAGGAGATATTACTCATGTTCGAACTTAAAACCGTTGGACCGAAGGCGATTAGAGGGGGTGAATAGGAGCACGCCACTTTTTCACAAAAGATGGATTCAACACAAATGTCACTCCAATAGCTATGGAAGCTATGAAGATCAATATACCGAGACAAATGAGAAGACTAGTATTGAATCCAATCCAACCCCAAAGCAAAACACACCAAAAATAACCAAAAACTCAAATCTCAAAGTGTTGGGCGGTCTAACCTCTCATATTGGCGGGTCAAATATTTTGCCTAGCGAAAGACCTCTAGAATGGGCGGTCCGACCGCTCCTCGACGGTGAAACAGGAAAATCAGCAAAATCAGCCCGAGCAATCCAAACGAAAAACGACCTAACTTTTGATCCGTAAGGCCAAACTTCACGAAATTTGAACCACACCTTCCTAAAGATATTAGGAACCTAATCCAATCAAAGATTTCAAAGATCCATGCCAAAGTTCCTATCTTTTTCAGTTTGAGCGAAGGAGGTTCAAAACCGAGCCAAATGCAAAATATGATCTAGAGACTTGCTCGTGGGTGATTGATGATCAAGATGATCCTAGATGGGTTCCCACATGTCCCAACAAGTTAGATCACATGCAAGAAACCAAGCAAAAACTCGCGGATCAAAGAAAGACTCCAAATCCTCAAATAGAGAGAAAGAAAGCAAACGAACTCATCTTTGAGAGAACTTTCTTTGGATTGATTTGATATGGTGATTGGTTTACACCACTCCATCAATGGAGGACAAAGACTCAATACATGAGCACGAAATCAAACCAACTCTCTAGAACCCTAACCTCCAACTATATCAACTCCCTAAGCACAAAAGCAAAACTAGGGTTTACAAGTAATGAAAGGGTTGGGGTGGCTGTCCAAAGACACCCCTATTTATAGTGGAGGCTTAGACCTTCTAGAAGAGTAACCCTAATGGCCTCAAGCAGGCCCAAAACAAAGCGGGACACATCACGCACCGCCGCTTTAAAGCGCCGCCTTCATCTCTTGACCTAATCCGCTTCACCTTGCACCATCTTTGCGCCGTGAGTTGGCAAAGGTCACTAAGGCGATGGTAAAATTACCAAAATACCTTCTCGATCTTTTTCGCAAAGACCGAGTCCCATCTTCGTGAAGCACCTCGATGCTTCGCCACGTGTAGGTTGATCCGGGACTCTCTTCATAATCGGCAAGTCTCCCATCCAGAACCACCGAAACCACCATGGCACTTGCACCGACCCCCGCCACGCTTGATCGAATCCGGCCGCACCAATCGCCTGCTGGTTATCCTCGCCCATTCTCGCACTACACTTGAGTTCTTTGACCTCACCCAAAGATCGCCGATCGTTTCCGACCTCGGCTCTCCAAGCCTAGTCCCGATCATCCTCGTTGTTGACCGTCGTTGACCACCAAACCGCACCGCATCAATAGACAAGCAAACGAATCCGGAACAAGTTCTTCACAACTTGACCCACGTTAGTCAAAACATGCATCATGCAACACATATGCCATGAAACCCATGAACTTGACCTAATCTTCAAACATCGCCGCCACGAAGGACGATTTAAATAGTTATTAACCCATTGACCGCGCCACCTTGGTCTTGCCTCGACAGCTTGGTCGGCCGATCGCCACCAAAGATGCGGCTCGACCGCTACCCATGATTTCACCAAATTTCCATCACCGAAATACCAAAACCCTCATCGAATTTTCAAACCAATAGAACTTTTGCTCGAAGCTCCAAAAATTATGAGACCAAGTACGTGTAGCACCTTCTCACTTGCCTACACCTTCTATTTTGCCCAAATTTCGAATCCAAAATATTGCAATGGCCGGTTGCCCAGATCACAACAACCGCCGGCCGACCGCTTCCATCGCTGTCTTGACCGCCACTTTGGCCGGTCCGACCGCCAAGGACTATTTCGTAAAAACCAAGTCAAGATATGGCCGGCCCGACCGCCACAATGGCTTGGCCGACCACCAGAGTCGATTAAACCAAACTTTGCCGAAAACACATGATTCGACAAATCACAACGACATTGCCAATTGTAACATCATCCTAAGATCTCGGGCATATCCCCATGATATCCACAATCTCCCCTTGATGAACACATTGGCAATTTTTCACAAATGCAATTTAGAGGTTTGAAAAGTAAAAACACGTCGTTTCTTCTCAAAGGCACAACTTGGTCCAAATGCAAGAAAAAGCAAAAAATGACCAAGCCGGTTCGTAATAGTATCGACAAGTGAGATACTGAAAAGAAAGCATGAAAGCTTCAAATTCCGTAAAGGAGTCAAAAACTCACTTAAGGTCCATATGAAAGAACAATTGTTGATATGACCTTTGATCATTGTGAGGATCAAGAATTGCAATTCAAGTTCAAAAATGACAATAAAACCATAAGAATGCAAATAAAAACTCCCCTCACTAAGATCCTCAATTTCTTAAATTTCAAAAATTTCATTTTTTCCAAGTAACTTCCTTTTTCAAAACTCCCTTTCTCCCCCCTTTTCAACCATCTTCTCCTTTGACAATGGAGTCATCAAGGAATCACGCCTTCCTCTCATCCAGAGATAACAAATGCACGAATAAGGAAAAAGCATAAGAAGGAGCATGCATGAAATGCAATTGAGTGGCTTCAATTTTTATATTTTTCAATTTTTGAAAACAAGAAGCTTTGGAGATTACCCAAAAGAACAAGTTAGCATTTCTAAGGTTGCACAAACAACATATCAAGCCCTAACGATAGCTAGCAAGATCATGATAAGACATATATAACAAAGCTAAGCAAGAAGGCTCAATATAAAGCAATGAATTTTAGCATTTTAAGCAAAGCTTCAAATCTAGCAAGTTCATCAACAAAGGATCCTAAAATGATCTTGGCGATGTCAAAATGTCAATGTGAGATCCAAAAGCTAACAATGACCATATTAAGAGACAAAAAGGTCTCGAATTGAATCATTTTGCTCAAATTTTCTCAAAACGCCCATTTTCAGTGTTTTTCATTTGCAAGATATTGAAGTTGTTGATGATCTAACTTAGTGACAAGATCACGGACTAGAGCCATCCACAAACTCATCTAAGCTTGACCAAAGTTGATTAAAGGTATATCTTAGTGAAGAAGATCCTGGACTGGAGCCATCCACAAACTCTTCCTAGCTTCTACTAGGCGACAAATCTTGAGGTTCATATCGTTGTGACAAGCGGTCCCCATGAGATCGTGCGGATCATCAAACTATCTCCAAGTTCATGTCTTTGACATGCGTCTCATAAAGTAGTTTGGCACAATTTAAGCGAGAACAATCTTGAAGCTTGATTTTCATTTTTCACGAAGCGGTTTAGATTCTCAAGAACACAAGAAGCTCAAGTAATGATCAAAGCTAGATTCAAGAGCTAACGCTAATTTTGAGGCCAATGTCACAAAGGAGCACTAATTAGCAGGCTAAACAATTCACAAATTGCAAATTTCTTAGTTCAAGTTGTTTCTCAAGTTCTAGCTCATACAACAAAGACTTAGCACATGTGAAAGCATGATAATTCTAGCAAGTCAAAGAACTAGACATGGCATTGAGCAAGAATTGAAACACTAAAGCTCAAAGGGTAATAAGCAAAGCTTCATCAATTTTAAAAGATAAGCGAGAAAAGCTTATATTACAATGCATCTTTTGGATTTTTCATATGAATGCAATATGATACAATGAGATGCAAGAAGAACTCAAAAAGCCTAAAAAAACTAACAAGATCAAAAAGAGAAAATCAAGAAAAGATCAAATGAACAAGGAAAGATCGAGAAGATCAACTCCCCTCAAACCAACCGCATAGGATAAATTACCCTAACTCACTCCTCAAGGTGGCAAACCTTGTTGGGTCTAAAGGCTTAGTGAGGATATCGGCTTCATGAGCCTCGGACTCCACAAAATGTAGCACAATATCACCCTTCTCAGCGTGGTCTCTAAGGAAGTGATAGCGAATGTCTATGTCTTGAGTCCTAGAATGTTGCCTTTGGTTCTTAGCAATGTTAATAGCGAAGTGTTATCACGAGAGAAAGAGGAACACTAGCAAAAAGTTAACCCAAAATCCTCAAGAGTGGAAACCATCCACAAAATCGACTCTGACAACTAGCGACTACATATTAAACTTAATGGATTGTGCACAAAATTGCTTCTAGATGACCAAGAGACAAGAAATGCCTAGAAATGACATGTGCGGATGTGCTCTTTCTATCAGCCTCATTGACAAAAATCGAATCGAAAACCCCGATAGACGGCGAAGAAGAATAAGAATACCAAATACCATCTTGAAGGGTAGAAATGTAAATACGAAAATCGCTTAACGGCTTGCGATGTGAAGTCCTCGGTGGCCTTTGAAACCTCATGCTGAAGGCGGACCCATGAAAGTGGATGTTCGGTCTTGAGACGTCGGTCTGAAGGAGCCAATCATGTTCGCGGTACCGCATTGATCCACAGCTTCTCCTTCCTCATACAGATCCAGCGGTCCGAAATGTCGCCATGGGAGTGGCGATAAACTACCGATCACCCGTATCAAAAGCTTGCAGCAAATCCTTGGTGTGCCGTTTGATGGATGAAAGATCCCTTCCTTGCATTGCTTGATTTGTAGCCAGAGAAAGTAGTTGTGTTCTCCCCATCATGCTCATCTCAAATTCACTGGACATAGTCTCGGAAAAACTAGAAACAAAAGAGCATTAGAGAACCACCAAAGATAATATCATCAACATATATCAAACAAGCGAAGTCATTGCCATGCCTAAGAATGAAAAAGTCTTATCAACTTTCCATTTCAAAATCATTCTTAAGCAAGAAGGTCTTAAGTCTATCATACCGGCTCTAGGGCTTGTTTAAGACCATACAAGGTTTGGATAGCTTAAAAACATGATCGAGTGCTTGGGATTCTCAAAAGCGGGGGTTGCCTAACATACACTTCCTCCTCTATAAAACCATTCGAGAAAACTCTTAACATCCATTTGATGCCCTAAAACCTTTAGATCAAGCAAATGCAAGTGAATCTTGAATGACTTCTAATCTATGAGCAGGGGCAAGGTCTCATCAAAATCTAACCCTCAACCTAGCTAAAATACATTTCTCAAATCTAGCCTTGTTTCTAACCCAGAACCATCCTCATTTTGTTTATTTTTAGACACCAGCGGGTTCCTATAACATTATGTCTACTAGGAGGTTCTACAGGTTCCAAACTTTATTTCTTTCAAAATTATCTAACTCCTCGTACATGGCATTAACCTTCTTGTCGGATAAAGCAGTGATATATCTTTGAGTTCAA